>JAJLLT010021940.1:0-10362 GCA_027382605.1 Euplotes woodruffi | reverse complement strand
ACCCCAAAACCCCAAAACCCCAAAACCCCAAAACCCCAAAACCCCAAAACCCCGTGAAGGCAAGCACGAGTTGAAATATTAAAAATTGATATTTAAACGTAAGTAATTTAAGTGATTTAGCTAAAATAAAAGTTTTTAGTAAATCAAGTAGCGATACCGATCAAAACTTGATGTTTGAACTAAATAATTCAGCAACATATACCATTCGATAATATTGCAGTAATTTTGATTAAAAACTTGAACAATCTTATATTCAAGGCTAATCTTTTTGCAATTAATATAAAATAATTTTTGCATAAATAAGATAAAACTCTAGAAATCAATTTTTTATTGAAATTTAACTTGATTTGCTAAAGTGGTAATAGTTTATATTATATGAAAAGAAGATTGACGATATGACTGTATTTTCATGAGTAAATCTTAGTGTTTTTGAGAAATATCAATTTAGCTGCTTTCACTTTCATCTGAGTTGCTTTGTTTGTTATTTTCTTCAAACACGTCTTGTTGTGCGTCGATTTGAACCTTTTGGACGGTACTTTCATAGCTTTGTGGTCTAACATTCGCGGCATTAATTTCATCTTTCTATTCAAAGTTAGTCCTAAAATGCGAGTTACTTTAAAGTTATTTAAATTCTTAAAGTCATCGCATAAAAGCTTCAGTGCGTCAACAACAATATTCGGAGGTTGTTGAGATATTTTAGAAAGCTTATTGAGCTCTTCGCTGGTCTCGTACATTTTATCTTCGATAATTTCGTTTTCTTTATTGTTTTTACCTCTTCATCCTAAATATGCGATTTGATTATATTAAAAGTAATGTTTAGACTTGGCTTTGAAAAGCTCTTTTTGCAGTATAAATATAGTTTAACAAAACCGTTGTCTATTACAAGAACTAATGGAGTCTTGTCCTAATTAAATAACCCACTATTTTCAAAATTCATAATTAGATTACGCAAATTTTTTTGATAATTTAAATCCTTTAGTGAACTTAAGAATTCATTAAACTTTAATCGATCGAATTTTTTTAAGTTTTAAATCAGATTGATATTTATCAATATTTGTATAATCAAGCTAAAATACACGCATGCCACGTCATAATTATAAAATCTAACAGAGGCAAAGTTTAAATTACAAAGTTTTATAAAATAAATATACGAAAAACTTAATAATCTCCTTCTCAATAATATTAAAAACACCAAGTTTTGAAATGAATAATTTTATCTTAAAAAAGGAGAGAAGTTTTTTCTCTGCATCCAAATAACAAAATAGACTTACTTCATACTGAAGCCAGTAAAATTAAGTAAAACGCGATAAGGGATAGAAAGACCAAAACAGTATAAATGGTCTGTGTTGTGTTATCGAGCCGATAGCTGTTCTTTGTATTATTAGAACTATCTGTACTCTTCGAAGCAGAGGAAATAAATACAGCTCAGTATGCCAGCAAGATTAAATCTGCCATTGACAGCATTTCTAGCATGTTCAGTTCTCTCCTCAAAAACGGACTGCACTTCAGATGGTAAAAGATGAAGACTGTGAACATAATATAAATGGCAAAGCACTGCGCACTTGTACCGAAGTAGCTGCCGACTGTTACTATGCATACGAGGATCATTTTTCGCGAAATAACAACGATTTCCCACCAGTAGTAGCCAGGCTTGTAGCCTTTGTATAAAAACCCATATCGTGACTCGACTGAGTATTCGTAAAGCTTGCTTGAGTTCCTTTTAAGCAAATAGTAAATAAACGCTGCGAGTGTGATTCATATTACAATCAGAGGAGTTGAAAGAGTCAGTATGAAAAATAAGTGGTCGCCGCTGAAACATTCGGTATCGATATCCTTTACTAGCCTCCATGAATCGTCAACCTTCACGCAGCTAAACATATTGATGTTTATCTGAAAAACATTCGGCTGAATGTACAAAAAGGCAATAATTAGTGAAGTTATTATTCTCGTGATTTTCATACGAGACTGCTCGTCTAGTGTGTCTTTTATACTCAGTTGTCTTGAAGTCTCGGCTGATGGTTTTTTAGGTCAAAAAGTCTTTATTTTGTAGTGGATCAGCCAATATCATACAACTCAGATCGCTCAAACGATTGGCAGTGTAAATGAAAATAGAACTCTTTCGAAATATATTGAAAACGGGTTTGCATTTGGGTCGTCAACCGTCCTTTTGTCCAATAGTCAGTCGATAGAGAATATTTGTTTTTGAGGCTCAGTTCCTATATTACCATAAATCTCAGTCCTGTTTTTGCAATAAATAATTACCATAAAACTATTTTAAATAAAACAAGTGTAAAATAGCGATTGGTTAAGGATTTTAAATAAAAGAAATAGTTATCTCGATAAATATAAATACTTGATAATATAAACACAAATTATTATAAGTAAAAATATTATTTAATTTATCAGATTTATATCTATTAATACTAGACTTACCTCGAGTCATCTCAGACTGGAAATCCAGAACTGAAGGCCAATTTATTCGTAGTCCATAAATAATTGAAATAAATTGAGAGTGATTTAAAAATATTTTGAGGTATATAGAAAAACTACTCTGCTTCGATACATGAGTTTTTCCATCCCTGTATTTAGGATCTTTAATGCTTCTTATGGTTCAAAAAATGGTAAAAATAATTATAGCGATAAATATAGTAACATAAAGCGTAAAGAAAAATATGCCAAGTGCTTGTTGTGGGCATATGTCTCATTTAAAGTCTTTAACATGGCTGTATCCAACATCGCAGCCGCCGCACATAGTGCCGGTATATCCAATAGAGCAAGCTCCGTTAATATTTTTATTTTCTGGAGTGTATCCTTCGCATGCGGCTTCTTCATATCACTGGACAATATTATCTGTTGTATTCGAGGATCTCCAATATCCAGGAAGAGGGTAAATTGCATTCCCGCCAAGACACATTGCAGATGAATTTGGACAGTCTTTACACGTGGTTTCTGTTTGAGGAGGCTCAATGAGGTACTTAATACCAGACTGACACTCAGATCACTCCCCGTTATTTTTGAATTCCTCACCTGAAACACAGCCTCTTACATTCACTTTCAAAGACAAAGAAAAGCTCTTAGTTTTGAAGACTATCGTTTGTGACGAGTTTGGTGTTGCGATCAGCTCCATATTTGTAATGTTGAACAAGCCATTTTTAGATACAAACAACGATGCTTTATTAATCGTTGCGATGTACTTATCCTGTGGCTTTTTCACAACTGTAGCGATCAAATTATGCTCTGCCTGTGACTTCACAAGTACATCGTAGTCGTTAAAAATTCCAATATAGAACTCTTGAATGCTGCCCCCGCTTTTCTGGTTGAAGATTTCGTATCCTGGGATTGGATCGCCGATCGACACATTATGCGAGTCTCCACTTTTATTCACATTTGCGGTGTAGAATTCTTTGGAAACGATTCGCAACTTTTTAGGTGGAGATGAGATATCAGAGGCATACAGGTACGCAGAGTTGTTAGAGAAAATGCTGAGGTCAATGTTATTTGGCTTGAAATCGCTATACATTACTGCACCTCCGGTCGTGTTTGAATATCAGTTTGTAAATGTGTTACTCAGCTATATATTTTTGTCATATTGTTCGACTCCAAAATAAAGCAGCGAGTGATAATTTATGATTAATAACTCTCAGGCTTAATTTTTATCGTAAAAATATAAAAGTTTATGTGAAGTAAATTTAGTATATAATTTATCAAAGCATAATAGTAAAAAGTAATTACATTGGTAGAATTGCTGAGTTTTATTCCTAAATTCAATTGGCAGCCAGATACAGCTCATTCGTAGTTTATTCCTGCACCTCCACTCTCTCCGTAGCTTTTTCAGTTTTGAAAAGTATTGCTATAAATATTGACAAGTTGAATGTTAGGGTCGTTAAGCTGGTATGCATACAGCTGGGCCAAAGTTATTCCTGTATTCGATAGTTGTAGCGAGATTGCCCCATTGTTACTAATTAATCCGTCAAATATACTTGAAGTCAAATTAATCTTGACCGAGGTAGAAATCAAAATAGCTGCTCCGTTCCTCAAATTTGCCGTTGCTAAGTCGATATCATCAGGCACACTATTTACAAATGTCGAATTAGTGATTAGCAAGGATGAGAACTCAGCATTAATAAACTGTGATGGCAGAGAAGATCTAAAAATTCAGCTTGTAATTAAAACATAGTCGTTTATGTTTATGAAGGAGAGGGCTTCACCGTATTTTGAGCGGTTGTCTAAGAACAAGTGGTCCTCGATCTCAAAGCTGTTCAAGATAAGCGAGTAATAAGCACCACCAGCTGTATTTGCTGAATTATTCGTGAATACACAGCCAGTCGCGTAGTACTGAGTGTCATATACATATATAGCACCACCAAAATCAGCCCTTCCGTTTGTGAAGTTAGAGTAATAAACGTCAACAGATGAGCCGAAGAGATTCAAAAATCCACCACGGTTTTTTTTTGTGGCTGAAATCGGTCGGTATGCATTTTCAAATACAGATTTGGAGAGCAGCAACGTTGATGAGATTATGTTTATATTCTCTTCACGGACGGTAATTTCATTTATCGTCACATCTGTATTAAGGAAGTATATACTGAAGGTATTCACTGAAGGCTTAATGTTATCGTGCATATAGGTCTTATTGAAAGTGCATGGCAGGCCCTGGATCACTGATAAAATCGAATAATCAATCAGAGCTGTGTTAAACATCATCTCAGACCCGTTATCAGTAACAAATGAGTTTTCTGTTGCTGTTAATACCGGTTCGTAGTTCGAAGTATTGTTTGAAATAATGCAATAATTTAGATCGACCATGCTTGTCTCTCTGATATAAAATACACCGCCTTGATTGATAGCTAAATTTTGAAGAAAAGTGCAGTTTACAAACTTCGATACTGTTTCTGTTTCTGAGTACAGAACACCTCCAATAAATGCAGAGTTGTTGAAGAACTGTGAGCTAACAGCTTCAAGATATGATGACTCAAGTCGGATAACAGCCCCGCTGTTTACCTTTTGGTACCCGCTAAAGATTCAGTTCTCTAAATACAAATTTTCGAGATTTGAAGCATAGATAGACGGAAGCATTGAAAATGTTGAAGTTGCCGCTGCCAAGCTTGATCCAGTGAAGTTTGAGTTGTAAATGTTTACACTTCAGTTTGAACATTGAAATATGTAAAAATCGTTGCTAAAGTATTGTTAAAGGTGTTAAAGGAAATAATACCTGTCTCCAGCGATATTTGCAGAAAATTTTGAATTATTGAATATGATTTCTCCGCCATTTTCAATATACACAGGTGATCTACGAACATTCGTATTGTTTCTAATGTCTAATTTGTTAAAACTACAAACTAAATTTGGTGCGTCGAGGTATACGATAGAAAGCGAACTCGTGCAGTTAGATACGATTACTTGCTCTAAGTATGCGTTAATACTTAAAGACTGATCACCAGTAGTTGAAGTATCACTTTCAATAGATATTAGGGACTTCTTAAAAATATTAACACCAGATGCGGTAATATTTTTCACATTTAGAGCACTCGTGTTTTGGTTTGAACTGAGCAAAACAAATTCAAAAGGAGAACCGAGGGTAATTTCTTGATCTGCTAGAGGTGTTGTCACTCCAAAGTTAGTCAATACAGCATTTTGTATCGTCATGCCTCCATATCGATAGATGATTCCTCCAGGTCCGTAAATATAGTTATTTACTGAATGAAATCCATTAACGGTGATGTTAGAAATACTATCGTATTCTATAAAGTTATGCAGGACGCTTACTAAAATTGGCAAATAGGCCTCCTTTGAATTGGCTAGTGATGTAGCCAATTCAGTTTGTAAAAGTATTGTTGACTAGTTCAAAGCTGTTGATTTTATTCGTGCTATCTGCCGTATACGCAGGAACAAACTGGTATGATAAAACAGTTGAAGACTTCATGGTTGACGGTAATGAGGCGGAAAATACCCTCAAGGTGTTCGTGTTGTAATCATTCAGCATGCCTGTCATGTTTGTTAATACATTATTCTGAATACGTACTTTTCCATATGAATTCGCTGCAAATATCTCGTTATATATTATAATTTAACATTTTATTAGTTAGATAATGTTTTTAATAAAATATCAGTTTTTTGTTTGTTTGAATATTTATTATCAGAAACACTTTTTAATTAATTAGTTTTCAGACTTTCAATTTTAAATATTTTTTATGAAAAAATTTTTTTTAACGAAAATCGAAATCAAATGTATTTCTTTTTATAATAAAAATCTTAAATTGAAAATAAGAGAAATCTTTGTCATAAAAAGTCTCGACTCTTTAAAAATCAAATATGTGTAATATATTTTGTTATTTGAAACTAAAAAAATTGCTTATGAATAAATCTTAAAGTATAACAATTTCAAGCCAATGAAAATGGATTTTATATCCTTCCTTAAAGCTAAAGCTATTTTTTTAAATTTAAGTTCTTGGTAAAATTGAGAAAGGTTTGAAGAGACAAAAATTATACTGACTAATGCACTGCCAACTACAGTTTTCTGTATAAAAATCTTAAGTAGCATTAAATATAAATACAATAGCTACCGTGACTTATAATAAAGATTGCTGTATTTTATCAAGATTTAAACTCTTTCAATTCTAAAGTTCGCATTTTAAAATAAAACAGTCAAGTTTTTAGTCTAAGACTGTTGGTTAAAAATAAAGAAAATTTAATCGATTTGAAAGAGTCTTCCATCGTAACTTACTAAAGTAAACATGGCTTGCATAGTCAGGAACTCCGCTATCGCCTTGATAAGTGAAGAACAAATTCGTTATTGAGTTATCACCTAAATATTAAGCTTTTAGCATACTAATAATTGCGTCCATGCTGTTTGAGATTCGTACAAACCCATAAGTGTCAAGTGTTTTGTCAGTATTACACTTGAGCGGACTATCGAAAAAGCTTTTGTGGTTCTTTGATAAAAATCTCCACATGAATCCTGCATAATATACAAGTCTTCCTGAGTTCGAAATCGTATTTGCAGAATGAGCAACTTTTGTAAACCCGCTGATAGAGACTACAGGTGCTTCAGTATTCCCAATCAGTTGGTTGATGACATTTCCGTTCATTTGAAACTGGTTCACATCCACAGTGGTTGTTTTACCTAAAAATACAAACGAGTACAACTTTTGTGCACTTCCAACGGTAATTGACGAAAATTGATCTTTCGTAAGCGGCAGCTGCAGTAAATCGCCATTATTGACACACTTGAATGATAATTGGCTAAATCCAGGTGATCAGCTATATATCTGAGTAATTGTGTTGTTATTAAAGATCACGCCCGATCAAGGAAGATTACTTGCGCTTGTGAGCTGATTTATAATCGTAGTTGCGTTTAATGTCTTGTAGCTCGCTTGAACTTCCTTTACAACCGTAACCATCTCGCCATTTCTCATTGTTCCACTTCCGGTGAAGAGGTTGTTCATAAGTATCGCTGGGTAAGAATACTGATACAAGTAAATGATGCTTGCACTTGGCACCACAAAGTTAAACACTGAGCCGATTACGGCCTCGCCTTCGTGTCTCGATATAAACAAGATATAGCTCTTGACTTCTGTGTCAAAAGCTCCGTAAAGTAAAAGTACTTGCTCTGTACTTACTGAGTTCAGTAATCAGCTGTTCGATCAAGCAGATTGAGCATTTTTGACGTCATACACTACAAACGCACTTTAATCAGTTTCGCTCAAGAATATTGAAAGTTAAGTACCTGTGTTGTTGGTAAATGACACATTTCCTAAATTTAACTTATCAGATTGAAAAATAGCGAAATCTCACCGTTGAAGTTTGATAAGTGGAGAATGTATCCGTGGTCGACATTTCCTGAAGACCCGTTCGTCAAAATGGGTATAAAAGGAATGAACTTCAGGTAGTTAAAAGACTGGAAAGTACAGTTTGTTATATCGACTTTATACGTCAGCAGATCGGTCGCGTTGTGCAGGTCGCTTGTCCTCCGCAAATTGTAGTTTTGAATGTACTCAGTAAACTTCGTATTTGATGGCTGGAAGTTGTTTAAAGCTGGGTTTGTATTTTTCAATATTGCTCCACAACTTGAGAAATAGTTGAATGTACTGTTGATCATTGAAACGTATCCTCCGGTGTTGAAGTCAACAAATGAATTTACTTCAAAAAATATGTTTTGGAATAGAACGTTATTTAGTATGAATGAAAATGGACTTGTAGAACTCGATGGGTTTTTCATAAAGCTAAATATATGGTATTTTGGAGATCTCGCACATGAATCTGTTAGCGTTTTTCTCAAACTTCATTTCTCAGTTGATGTTAAGTTCACCATCTTTTGAGTTGAGTTATTGTACTGTCAAAATCTCGCTCGTTGAGATAACACTGAATACACGTCATTTACTCGTGGAATTATTCCTTCTGTCATATCAAATATGATATTTTCAATAGTGAGTTTCTTGGGTATTTCCAACTGGAATCTATGTAACAAATTAGGCTTAATTTCGGTATTAAAACACAAATATGAAAGTTCTCCAAAAGCAGTAATCATTCAAGTAGTTTGATTAACAAAATTTAAATATCAAGTTGGTCATAAGTATACAAAAATAATCTAAAGAATAATTTAATTTCTTAATAAGATTAAAAAATATAAATTTTGGTATTAAATTAACTTCTTATCTTTTATAACCAAGTTTTCACAACTTTAAATTAATTTGCTAACAATCAAAAATTCTTTGTCATTTTTATCTTAATGTAATACAAATATATAGATTTTATTACTTTTGTATAAAATCACATTTCAATGAAAAATTGAGTAAAAATCTTACTTAAGCTTGCTATAAACTGTAACCTGTTCTGTATCAAGAGTTCAGACAGAAGATGAGCCCATAGCTGACAACAGCGAACAGTAGTAAGGAGAAATCTTGATTTCAAACGCAGTATTAGTTGGATCCACCACTGCAGTCTTATCAAAAGTATCAATATTCAGGATGTAATGCACTCCTTTGGTCATCAAAATCTGGATTTTCAGTGTCGAGCCATCCTTCATAGAAGAGTACATTGATGCCAGTTCTTTTGCACGATTCCAGGCTGCCATAAAGTTTACAAAGACATTTGAGTCCTTCTTTAAGGTCCCGTTATTCCACGCGTCAATGTCTGATTGAAAGTTACTGACAATAATAGAAATCGGATTGTTATCTGCCTTTGCTGTTTTACTAATGCAAGTCACTATACTTTTTATTTGATCAGCTTACCTTTTAATCACTGAAGGCATTCTTGGCTTAAAGTTGAGCTAAGGCAGTTAGAACAAGTTACAGATCAAGCTTTACACGTCTTCTTCTCTGTGACACCGTTTACATATGGACTTAAAACCGAAGAGGATACGTATTGTCCAGACGGGCATGACAAAATACAGGATTGACCGTCTGATGTGAGAATAAAGCCAGAATCTCAAATAGCACAGCTGCTGCTACTTGTTCAAGATGCTCAGTTTGTCGGACATGATGATCAAGTCTCAGAAGTATTCACGAAATATCCTTTATTTCAAGTTGTTCAAGAAGTACTCGATGCACTGGCTCAATTTGCACAGTTTTGAACTGTGCATCCGAGTGAGACACACTGGCAGCCTTGGAGGACATATCCACTTGAGCAGGTTGTTCATCAAGAGCTGTTTTGATTTCAAAATCTTCAGTTTTTATCCTGACAAGTTGCTCCACAAGATCCATTTGTAAGTTGTGAAGATAAGCAAAGAGTACAGGTGGTATTACTCGAACATCTGTTTCATTTACTTAAAGCAGAAGATCATGCAGAGGAGACCTGAAATCCTGTAGAACTCAAAGGAACTAATGCAGCTTTAGAGTCAGTTGCAGATGCATCTTTGATTAAGCTTACTCATCCAATATTGTCCATGCATCTGGCTCAGTCAGAGCCTCATCTGTATCATTTCCGATTGAAGGTATCTGCGAAGTATCGAGACTGATCGGAGTCAGTTGATGGAATGATGACAAGATCTCAGCTTTCGACTCATAGCTTCTTATCTACAACAGCATACAGTCCTTCATCGCAGCTAGTTCAGCCTGTGGAGTCTCAAGTATTTCATGCTGGGAACAAAGTTGATCAACTATTGCCAAGAAATTAGTAATCAAAGTGATCTAGCAGCTAAACTACTCCAAAGCTTACTCTGTACAAATCCCTGATATACTTGTTTGACTCCACGAGCAGGTTTGCGCCTTCGCTCAAATCCAGCAGAGCGTGGCGAGGATTCACCATAGTATCAAACCCATATTAGCTTTAATTGGATTTATTTTTACTAAAAATTATAAAAGATTCATAACTTTTCAGGCTAAAAGCATTCTTCAGGGGTTTTGGGGTTTTGGGGTTTTGGGG
>JAJLLT010015488.1:0-10265 GCA_027382605.1 Euplotes woodruffi | reverse complement strand
GATAGGTCATTATTGAGCAGAGATACTATTGCTGATACCAAATTCGCAGACGAACAGTACTTTTCTCACAGCTTTACTGAAGAACTGAAAATATCTTTATTCTTATCACCTGAGATCAAATCGAGCAAATTTAGGGTTAGGTCAGAGCGAATCTTTACTTTCTTGCATACAGTTTTGATGTCATTTTCAAGAGATGAGTCGTTAACGATTATTCCGAAAATGCCATTAAGAAATTTGTTGCTTGCCATTCCAATAAGTTTGCTCAAGTTCACACGAACCATCTTTTTGTCTGCAAGAGACAATCCAACAATCAGCCCGATTATTGACTCTGGATTCGATATGACTTTTGATTCAGGAAGAACATTGTAAAACAAGACTTTTGAGACATCACGGAAGAAGTCGGTTCAAAATAGCTCAGGCAGCATCCGGTTCAACTTCACTTCATCTAAACTGATGTTCTGTGATTTCGGAATAAACTTGTTAATTTCCGTAAAGAACCTTCGAATGTCTTTATTTTGCATGATATCCAGATCATTCGAGTTTTTATTAAATAACTTCCAGAGCTTAAATCCACAGAAAAGCAGTATGAGCTGAAGGTTGAAATGTTTTGATCTTTCATCCTGTGTAAACTTTAGTGACTCTCGATCTGCTGTTGTCCACTCTCCATAGCTGTCTATATCCATCAATTTATAACTCCTTTTTATACGCAATATGGGAAACAGAAATTTTGGCAATTATAGCTTTCTCAATAAAAAAGCAAGTCCTCAAATGTAACTGATAAATAGTGAATTTTATAATAAAGAATTTATCTATTTATAAAGTAAAGGAAATTAAGGATCCAAGTCCTAATTTAATAACATGCTCTTATCAATGCAAAACAAAGGAATTAGTATTTTTTATTTCATCTTAATCAAGAAGTATTAATCTTACAGATTAACACAAAGATAGATTTTATTTTTATTTTTATCGTTTTTTACTTTTAAAAATCACAAAAGATAATAAATATAATTGTGACTTCAATAAATCTTAATATTTGGCATGACCATTTTTACCTGAGGAAGGCTGTGCATCGAGGTGGTAGTCAATGCAAACATTGGTCGAGACTACGTCGATGACTGTGAGCAACGATGGCAAATTCTTATCTCTTGCGAACATGAAAATTTCATATAAAATATGCGCAGTTTTTGCTCCACATTTAAATGTCTTTTTAATCACTCTTGAGTTGCTGTTGTTGATTTCAATAAGGCTTGTTAGAATATTGATGAAGTCAGCTACGTCTTGTTTT
Organism: Euplotes woodruffi; assembly: GCA_027382605.1. Taxonomy (NCBI): domain Eukaryota; phylum Ciliophora; class Spirotrichea; order Euplotida; family Euplotidae; genus Euplotes; species Euplotes woodruffi. The sequence continues at coordinate 8,980 of JAJLLT010015488.1, read as the reverse complement.
CAACGCGAATTTATTTGCTTAAACGGGCTATCAAACAGAGAACTGCTTTGAGAGACGTTAAATAAATTAGCAAATGTGTTATTATGCTGATATTCTCTGGCCTCAGATGTAAGTCTTTCAAAAAAGGGCACAACTTCAACATCTCCCAGGACTTGCGATTTGAGTGCATTCAACGAGTGTTTAATAAATACACTTGCTGACTTTTTGAAATTCACCAAGCTAAACTGCTGGTATTCTGAGTTTAGCATTTTTACATACTTGAAGATCATCTGCAGTATATTTGGATCGAATTTTAGCTCATTTCTTCAGAACTCTAAATAATTCAGTTAAAAATGAAAAACAGGTAATTTACACGGCGATTATCAATAGTTTATCTATTTCATCGATAATAAAATAGCATTTGGCTTTTCTATTTAAAATGTCTCTCGCAGTTGTAAATTGTTAATAAATATCATCTTTACTAAAAATACAAATGATTTTGAGTGATATTTTAAGCTTTTAGCTACAATGTTTTCAAATTTCGCTTTGTATCCATTTTGCTTTTAATTAACAATTTCATCGACGAAATAATTGGATTAATTATATCCATAATTGCAATATTATTCGGCAGTAGACTCCAAAATAGCTAAAATATCACATTAATGATAGATTTTCTTGATAAACTGTAAATTTGATTATATTTTATTGATGTCAGTAAGTGAATCTTGGCCTTTTACTATAACCAACTGGAAACAACACAACACTAGTTTATATCAAATTTACATATTTCAAGTTGATGCTGATAAGATAGTATTGACAAGATTTTATCAAGCAAACTCAGCCTTGTGTTTACATCTGTATTTTTACCATAAAAAAGAGATATTTCAATTTTAATTATTTTTAGCATCCATTGTTCCGAATTATGATTTACTGTATTGAAAAAGAAAACCAATTTACTAAATTTACATAATAAGTAAAGTTAAAGTTTTATAGATAAACTTGCAAATCGATCAAATATTCTCAAATACCTAACATATCTTAAATTAATCTTCCTGAATATTTTAAAGTAAAAAAGCGATTATTGAAGAAGATGTGAAATACAAATTTGGTAATCGCGGGATATTTATAGATCATATAATGGAGGTTTCACGCTTAATAAAAGCTATCTTTTATTAACTTGACAGTCTCTTACCAAAAGTCCTATTTATCATTTGGTCACTGCAAATAAGATTATAGCTTTTGAGCCAAAGAGAATATAACTTCTCTAATGTATTTCTCTTTCAACCTAAAACAGCTCAGATTAATTCGAATCTTGAATAGTCCACATTTTCAAAAGTCCTTTCTGCGAGCTCAGTCAAGTTTAAACTTAAGTTTTTGATTTTGAATAGACGATAAGGCGATCCACTTATCAAGTCTAATAAGAATTCTAGCTGTTCTTCTACAACGCCAAGAATTTGACATGCAAGTTTGAATTTTTGATATAAGTCAGGGTCGATTTTGATGAAGTCTATCGATACGTCAGTAAGGAACATTGTGACAACAGTTCAGAGAGCTTGAAGATACTCTCAATTTTCCTTATTAATTTCTAAGAACTTAAGTGTAGAATTGATAATTTCAACGCATATCTCTTGGTCCCCTTCAATCATCTAAACATTATAGGTATATGCTTACTTTTTTAATAACTTCCGCTTCAAACTTTTCGATTTGCAAGTCTGAAAGTTTTGCGTTGATCGAATTTGCGTCTATTTTATTTAATTTTCTCGTTATTCATAAAATCGCTCTCTTCATTAGTGACAAACGAACGAAGATTAAAGATAGAAAACTTTGAAATAATTTTCTTGACGTCGATTGCTCCTTTCTCAATCATCATGCTGAGAGACCTCTCGATTTGCTCTTTAGCTCCTATTAACTCTTGTTCGTACTGGATCTTGTGCTGGTGGATGTTGGCCTGTGATTGGTCGATGATTGAATCAAACTTTGGCTTAGTTTTGATAAATAATTTCGACGTTGTAACTATCAATATAAACAAAGACCGAAAGACCTCGATATCTTCTTCGTAGACACCTATTTTATTTACTTATCATTTCAAGTTTAGAGTCTCCGCTGATTATTATTGTGAAGAGTTCGAGTATTTCTTGCTTCTGCACGCTTAGTTCAAGACTGTCCAAAATCTTCTCAAAACATCGTATGTTCTTTCTTGAGGCAAAATGCAGAGTCTGAGCTATAGCTGGGTCAAGGTCTGGTATAAATTTGACAACGAGTTCATCTATTCTTATATCATCTCCTTGAATCATTTGGTGAATAACCAACAAGTGATTTTTAAGCTCGACAAACTTATCATTGCTGACTTGTAAACCAATAATATCGCTAACTGCCATCAAAGCTTTGTCAAGATTATCAAGTGCTTGGCGGATTAATCCTGGATCTTTCTTTGCCCCTGCTAAAATGAGTTCGAGGAGGAAACTATATTTATTTAAACCCAAGTGCCTCTGCTAAAAACATCAATCCTTCCTTATAGTTTCCATTCACGATTTCAAGTAGGGACTTAAGGAGATCTCTGTACTCTAAAGGAACGATTTGAGATGATAGTCTGTAAATTGACTCTTGTATTTGGCTGTAATTGCTTGTTACAACTGCGCTTCATAAATCGAATACATCTTCTGGAAAATTCATCTTTATTCATATATCTTTTAGAGGGGCAGGGTCAGCCTCGAGTACCACTTGAAGAGTCAAGTCAACAACATCAATAGGAAAGTCTGGTAGTAACTTCCTGAATAGCTTCTTAACTAATAATATAACTGTCGAGTCTACTTGCTTGATATCGATAGAATGGTTGCCGTAAGTGTTCATTGCAATTTCAGATATAGCTACACTAATATCACCATCAAATCCAATTTCTTCAGATAGACTGTAAATTGAGTTTAGTACAAGCACCTGATCATTTAGAAGTAATCCAATCAGTCCGAGCGAAATATTTTTATCAACACCTCAGATTTTGTTAAGAAGTAGTGCAATAGATCCTGTGTCGCCTTCAAGAACTGAGTCCGTGACTTCTTTTTCAACATGAGGTAGATTAAATTCTTTCACAGAGGCATTAATCGTGTGATAGAACACTCTTTGAGTAAATCCCGTTATGGGCTTCATCACAAGTTCTGTGAGCTTGAGCTTTTCAATTTCAAAGTTGCTATCAAGAGAATTCTTGAGAGCTAAGTTGACTGTTGAGCTGACAACTTCTTTTAGCGTCTCATCTATTTGCTTCAACTTTGTATAGATCATGATGCAGAAGCCAACGAATACAACAGCACCAGCAGCCATTGGTAAGAACTTTTGAGGATTCAAAATTGCGCTCAAGATGCACCAAACAAGCAACATACTGATGTAAGCTGTGTAAATTCCAATGAAGACTAAAACAATGACCCAAAACGTGGTCGTAATAATCCATCTCGGCCAAGTTCGAATGACAATGTACTTTCCCGTGTCTCTGGCTCCAGTCGCATAGTAACAGATCAGCTCAATCAGCCCAGAGGCAAAGAAGAAGCAGCCAAGACTAAAAATCACAAAGAAGTAGGCTTTGCCAGTCATATGGTCAAACCAGAAGTTGTACGAGCTACTGTTAAAGATATCGTTGAATTTGAACACCTTTGCATAGATGTCTTGGTTGATTGTGTCGATTTGAACCAGAGACCAAGTTACAGTCAGTAGAATTAGTAGTGGGATACCAATAATCAGTGCAAGATGAATAATTACAATCGATAAGTTCGTGATTAGTCCTTCTTCGCTCAGCATGAAGTAGCTAAGTTTTCTCTTCAGCTTAGCAAACCAGCCAATATCTTTATTTACTTTTTTCACTAAAGAATGTGAAATGAGTTAAGTCTTGATAAGATATATAGATGCATATATTAAGATATTAGCTTTTTATATAAATTCACTTGTAAACCCGAATAAAAACATGAATATAAATACGAAGGAAAATAGTGATAATAGGTTAATTAAAATTGATCATTAAGCTCAGGTAAAATCTATTAGTCAAAATCAAAAAATAAGATAAAGCCTTTATATTATTTTACCTTCTTTTGGAATCCGAACAATTCCTTCAAGATAAGTTGTAGCTCCTTCAGACTCGAGGCTACTAAGACCAGATATCTTCTTAAGTGAGATTCCCTTCACGAAAGTTACTGCAAAGTTGGGATTCAGCTCAGCTCCTAAGTCTTTGAGCTCTTTCGAGCCAATAATTTTCAGCTTCATGATGTCTGAGATTTTATTGTCTCTGCAGAATTGGTCGTAAGACTTCATGAGGTCTGAAACTAAAATGAAATCGCTTTTGAATGAACTTTTGATGCATTCGCTGTTTAAGAAACTCTCAATAGGATTCTTGATTTCTTCAATTCTGTTCTTAGATTGGTCTGCATTGGCTGTGTGATTGTTCGAGAGTTTCTCACTAATAGTCTTCCATCTGATATTGCAATACGCGTCGGTTGAGGTTTCAGATTTCAGCTCGAGTTCAAGATTAAACTCTTTAAATAAATGTACTTCTTCTTCAATTTGAATTGGTCTCAAGCCTTCTTTGGTTCAATATTCAATATACCTACCCTTCAGCAAATCAATTCTAGTTGATATGTCCATATAATATTGATTTGAGACCAACTTGTATTCAGGGAAGTGGGGTTGGCTTTCGTAGATGCAGTTCAAAAACATCCTGAACGAGTTTGAGTACGTTCTTCTCAGATGGTCAATGTACAGCTCAGGGGCTTTAAAGAACGAAACAAACGCTCGTTTCTTCTTTCGGAGCATCTTGCTTGCTTCAAGTTCATTTTTCTCGTCAATGTTGATGATCCTCTCCTCAATGCTTGATGTAAACAGGCCGAGTCTCAGAATCTTAAAAACCAGGATGCTATTTCGAGAGAATGTAACGAAGACCCTGGCTTCGTCATTTTGGTCTTCGATTTCTCTTTTGAACCGAGAAAGCTTTCTATTTGACTCGAGGTATCTGTGGTACAGATTGACAAGTACTTTGTGGATTCTCCAAATGAATACGTACATTGCGATCACCGAGAACAGCGATATGCAGCAGCTGATGATAAAGCTGAGAAGGATAAAAGTGCTTCCAGATAGAACTGTGATCTCTGATTGAATGTAATCGCCCTTCTCCGTGTACTGAAACTCGTAGTAAGTGTTGTTTGCAGCTTGTCCGATGAAATGCACTGATTCTGTGTATACGAGGTTTGACAAGATCTTTGATATAAGTGTATTTTTCTTGACATCGTTCGAGAATGTAGTTGGACATGTTGAACTTGGAATATGAATCAACCTATCTCTGATGTATTTTGGTGTCAAAACATTCAGAGATAGTAATGAAAGCAACCATGGTCTTGCTTCAATGTATTGTTTCAGTGAACTGTGTACCCACATTCTTTTGTAATTCGGACTAACGACCTCGAATAAGTAGATACGAGGGTCATTTGGGTATGTACTGAAGTCAGTTTTCTCGCTTGATAACTTGATTTGAGATGTAATTGCAAAACTATCAAAAGTCGGATTGTATGTAACACTTGAGCCTGTAGTTGACCCATCGATCAAGAACTGCACTGGTCCATCATCAAGTGTAATTGTAAAGCTACCTTGTCCGCTTGTTACTGCAGTCCCTGAGCTTGGACAACTTGCTGCAGAGTTAGAACAAACGTATAGAACAGATTGGCAGTAGGTTGAAGTTTTAACAGAAGTTCCTGATATTCCAGTCTCTCTTGTCCCCATGGTCGGTCAGTTCGAATCAACTGTGTTAACTGTTGCACCAGCAATACAATGAGTTCCCAGCGGAGTCTTGACAGTGATGCTGTTTTGGGTGTAAATACTATTCTGTAGTATCGACAGTGATCCAACATTTACAGTAAAAGTCATCGAGGCGATCTTCAGGTGGTCGAAGTTGCAATTACAGTACGACCCCGAAACTGTCAAAGATGCAACCTGGTGCGGATTTTGGAACATCACATTTGGATATGAATTTGAGACTGTAAATACTAAATTGGTGATGAGCATTGGTGTTGACCATGTGCTGCTGTCTTTGTAGTCATAAACTTGCAAGTCTTCAATAGTGTCTCCATCAAATGTAAATGAGAGTTTTGGAATTGTAACCCCGCCAGGAATTTTAAGTTCAACATAGCACTGTACGGTTCCAGAATCAGATTCAATATTTATGTTTTGAGTTGTTCCAGATACTGCAGTATTAAGGGTCGTTGATCTTGAAGCACTCATGTATAGATCAATCGAATTTGAGCTGACTTTGTTTTCAAGCAGATAGATAACTCAATTTTTAATGTTTAAATTCACCTCCGTCATACCTGAAATTAGAATGCCATCTATAAACAAAAGTTGTTAGACTTGTAGATTAGTAAAGACAAATAAGCTATATTGATATGATAAGAAGATCAACCAATCTTTATAAATAACTATCGACAGGTCTGATTATCTAAACACTTATTCGTAAAGTAAATTAACATGGCAAAGACAAGTCTTACTTTGAGCAAAGACTCTGTCAGCAAAGTACCCAACTCTGTTCTCGCTCTTGCTTGTCTCATCGAACGAGTAAACATCGAAGGGGATGAGCAAGATGATGATCATAGCCAGGAAGAAGTACTTGTAAACATTGATTCTGATTGTTTTTCTCTTATCGTACTTAATGCTCAGCGGGTACACTTGGTCATCGTCAAAGTTCTCAACCTTATTTAGGAATTTTAAATTCAAGAACTCCAGCGAGCAATATATTTGCAGGATAGTCTTGCCCATATTCAAGAAATGTGCCGGCTCTTTTGTCAAGATTTAACTTCTCTTTTGGTTTTGGTTGATCTTGATCATCCACTGGTTCACTAAATTATAGCTTGAATAGTATTGTTCAAAGTAATATTATTCTGAAGAATTATTTAAGTTAGACTGACGCATTTTATTATTATTTAAAAATATGCTTATTTTATGTATATAAAGTCAATTAGATAAAATAAAATCCTTGTCTGAGACACTAAAAATTATTGCACTTTAATAAGCATTAATACTTTGAGCAGAAGCATTTTCATAAGAGAAATTGATTAAGAAATTTTTTTATTGATCGATACATAGTCTTTATATATTCTTTACGCTAATAACTAATACCATCTAGCAAATAACATTAAGATTGAGAAGTACTATAGCTTTAAGTGATTATTCTAACCATATTTGAAGACGTTTTATTTAAACTTAATATGAAATACAAAAACACGATAAAGCTGACAAAATGTTTTCAAAGACTACAAAATCTAGTTTTAATAGAAACTATTGATACATTATTTCATTGATTAAAACTTAATCAGCTCAACACAACCTTATAATTTTAAATGAACTTCATACCAAGAAAATAAAGTAAACCTTATATTGAGATTTGATTAAAAGCCTAAGTATTTAAAATAAGAACAAACTTAAGGATAAAATACTCATCACATTAGATCAAAGTTCAGTAGAAGTAATCTTTACAAGGTATAATTATATATCAAAGCTTATGTTAAAACTATGCAAGGTATTGAAATATAAATTTACTTAAAATTTTGGCCGACATCCTGATTGCCTAAGTATCCAGACAGTGACCTCCTTGCATTCTGGTCTTCTTGCAATTTGCTATTCTCCAGTTTTTCGTCGCTCTGCGTACCTCGCGATCCGATGCAGCGAGGTGAACCATCAATTTTATTGTGCTCCCCTGTATTATTGCTCTTTTGTATTTCCTGCTCGTCTTGGTCTTGTGAGTCGCGGTAGTGTTCTCTGCTATCTTGATGCTCGTCCTCGTGTTGATAGCCAATTGGTGTGAAGTCTCTGGAGACTTGGTTGCTATTCTGTGCTCCCAAAGTCTTTGCGTCTTCTAAAAGGAATTGTCAGTTCGGTGCTGAGTTAAGACCACAATCAGTACAATGCTGTCTCCTTTGGATTTGCATAAAGATCCTCTAACGACTGGAGGACACTCAGAATTACGGTAATCAACAAGTGACTACAGCCAAGGATAAATCAGAAGGGTTAGAGTCAAAGATGGCTGAAGGAAGATGAGTTCAGCTGAGTTTTTTGGTATTTTTTATGTACGATCAAACAAGTTTTTACATTTTATTTTTTAAATCAAAAAAACTTTAAGCTTAAGAATAAATGCTAGGTTTGGCAGGTTACTAAATAATTTTATGGCAAATATTTATTGTTAAGGTAATTTACTATAAATGCCATTTATTTTTTGAGACTTATTTTATGAATAAAAGTAATTTTAAATTTCAAATCATAAAAATTGGATACTAAAAGTATAGCTTTCCTAACTTAAAATGCTTTTATTTTCAAAGATCTTAAATTTTTCGTATTGTATCACCATTCAAATTTAAATGATGTTGTTAGATTTATCTACATAAAATAAAAAATATTTTCTTTCAAAAATTTTAAGTGATATGACTGTTTAACACAAATTAATCATAAAAACATTAATGAGTTGATTATGATTTGATTATGCTGTAATAATAAGCTTTATGTAGTTTATTATATGACATAAGTAATTATATAAGTCAATGTTAAAATATTGATATACTCAACTCTTAAAATTTAAATTCAAATTTAAATTCAAATTTAAAAAAGATGCTGAAAAAGTAAAACTTCCTAATCTTTATCAAATTCTTTATTTTCAGTAATCCTACAGAAATTAAATGCCTTATCAACTCCAAAATGCAGTCAGTGTTCAAAAAAGCCTACCGTCCTCAAATACATTCTCTCGGTGGAGTGGGTTTGTAATCAAATTCTGTTCGCTCTTGCCTTCAAAAGTATCGCTTCCATAATCACCTCTGGCATCATTGTTCTTTTGTTCCTCTCTCGAGTCTCGATCTCTGTGGATGAAGTCCATCTACATGAATTAGCACTGCAAAGCCCTCGCAAATTAATGGCGGACTTACATTTTAAATATATTTAAATTCAAATTATGATTGCTGCTACGGGGTTTTGGGGTTTTGGGGTTTTGGGG
>JAJLLT010015487.1:0-13374 GCA_027382605.1 Euplotes woodruffi | reverse complement strand
CCCCAAAACCCCAAAACCCCAAAACCCCGAGTCAAATTTATAAATTGAATGAATGAAAATATCAAAATTAGCCTTTGATTTTCTTGAGAATGTCCTCAACAAATATTTTGACTTTTTCGATTGCTGCTTTCAAATCAATACTTCTGGCGCCCGATGCGATCCCAGCAACCATCGGCATTATCGAATTGACAACAGAGTTGAAGCCTTCAGCCTTGCTAAAAGCAGCAATTCCGACGAAGATGAAAACAAAGAACAGCAGGAGGTAAATAATACCGAATACAGCGAACCAAATGAGGTCTTCAGTAGTTAAGCCAAGTTTCTTGAGCGTCTCAGTCGCGATTTCAAGCTTTAAGTAAACCATTGCGATCTGGAACTCCCTCATCGATAAATTATTATCATGGTCTTTGTCTGCAGCTGAGAACAGCTTGAGGGTCTTTTCTTTGTCGAGAGAAAGCCCCATGTACTTGCACAGCTCTCAGAACTCCTTATAGTCGATAAACCCGCTGTTGTCCGCATCAAAGCGCTTGAACATGTCGCCGAATATCATCGTGGCTTCTGCGATTTTGCTGCTTCCCGGCACCAGTTTTGAGAGCTTCTCCATTTGTGCTTTTGCTGCTTTTGTCAATTTTGCTGAGCCTTTCTTCGCAAAGTCTGTAGCCATACCAACTCCATCGCTTATTGCGTTTTTGAGTGCATGTTTTGCTTGATCTGCAGCCAGGTTTAATCCTTGCTTGAGCTGCGCCTCAATCACTTTCTTATTCATATTGGGGAGTCCAACGACACCATTTCTGAAGATGATGTCTTTGTACCTTGAAAATATTGAAAACAGTTCTTTGACGTTTCCTTCAAAGCAGCCCATTTCGCTTGCGAGCGGTGCGATCATCTCGAAGTTGCCTCTGCAAAGGCCGAGAATCATGAGGACGAAGTTTGCTTGCTTCATGGCATTCTTGACGATCTTGACTTTTGGGTTGACGTCGTTTTCGTATTCTTCTAATGTGGTCATCATGTTCGTGAAGATCTTCTTGTAGTATTCAAGCGTGAACTGCGTCGTGTTTTTATTCAGCAGGATGACGAGGGAGCTGATCCAAGCAACAGCTCCTTTCAGCAAGGAATCAGTGAACTTCAGCTGTTTGATCTTTTCTTCGATCTCCTCGTCGGTTAGGTTCATGTCCAGGTCGAATTTTGATATCAGCATGATCCTCACTAAGTTTGGCATTATGTCGATTACTTTTCTGATGTTGTTCTTTGATAAGCTCGAAATGATGTTGAAGATAATTATTCCTCCTGGTATCTCTCTGAGGACAGGCGAGACTATGGCAATTATTTCACCGATTGCCTCTGAATCTCTCTTTAATGCTCTCAGAATAACGTTGAATGCGCTTGGCGCATTAATTTTTACTCCATTCTTGAGGATTGCGTAATTGTACTCATGCTCAAACTTTTTAAGCTTGTATTCTGGAATGATTGAGTCTTCATCAAAATTCATTAGGGGTTCGAAGAGCTCTTTGGCTTTGTTCAGAGCAGCAGAGTTTGGTATTGGGTAGTTTTTGACAATAAGCGGGAATGCTCCGTGCTCTTCGATCTTTGTTTTATACTTCTTCTCGATTGTATCCTTTGAGCTCGTGAAGAATATGGTAAGATCTGGCATGTAGTCTTTTGAAGATCATAACATGTACAGTGTCACTAAAATCTCTTGATCTAGAAATTTAAAGTATTGACTGAAATCGAAGAAATAAGTCATCATTTCAAAGTCTTGACTGATGCACATGAATAACAATATGTGCATCTCATACTTGTACATCAGCTTTGAGATTTCGCTTTGTTGTAAACAGTGAGTAAATACTTTCTCGTAGAATCTCATTACTTCTCTAATGATTTTCAGTTTGTAATTCTCAAAGTTGTTACTAAATACAAAATTAGGAACAGCGTAGTTTCCTTTGCTTAAGATTCCAAAAAGTGTACAAATTGCTGATTTATTTTCTGAATAAATATTGTCAGCAATAAACCCAAAGCTCGCCATATCGCCTTTTATCGCGTCTAAAAGGCATTTAATAACAGCAATTTCAGATGACTTCATCCATCGCTTGATCTCAGCTTGTCTATCTTTTTCTGTGAACAAGTTGAACGAAGTGCAAATACAGTCAAATAGTGTTCTGAATTTCTTCGATTTGCTATTTGAGCCTCGTATAGTGATCTCCTGGATTGCATCAACAATTTCCGGATGGCCTATTTCTTCTTTTAGCTGTTTGGACTCAAGCATTATATGAGCGTTGTATTCATCTCCGTTGATGATTGCATTGAAACCAATAATTAGATTAATAACGCTTTTGTCAATCTTTGTCTTTCTTAATGTAAAGATTAGCAAAATATAAATATGTCGATGTGTAAAATTGTAAATACTTACTTAATTATGTTGCTTAAGATTCTTTTATTTATGCTGTCACTTTCTGCAACATAAAATAAATTGGAAACAAGTTTGATCAAAACTTGTCTTGCTTCTGTCAAGTCTTCAATAATGCCGTTATTGTACATATTGTCGCTGATTTTATCAATAATAACATCACACACAGCATCTGGTTTGCCGTTTAGCACGCCGATTATTGATTTTGAGGTACTTATCGGGACATCTTCTTTTATTGCTTCAAACAGAGGAATCATTGTCTCTTTCTCGTATGAACAAATTGCTTTGTAAATATTAACTCTTGAGCTTGATACATCGTACACCTTGCAGATGTAATCGAGTCCAGAATGGTCCCCCATTCAAATGCGGGTTAGAGCCCCAACCCACTCGACAGAGCTGTTGTCGAGCTCCAACCCTTGAACTAGTAGTCCTTCGACACATCGTGTATAGAGCTCTTGATCTCGTTTGACTTTAAAGCTTTCTGAAACAACATTTTTGCACGTGAATATTGAGATGAGTCTGTCTCCACTTAAAGTCGCTAGTTTATGCAGCTGGATGATGATCTTGAATTTCTTTGGGAAAAGTTCCTTCAGCATTCTTTCGTATTCTTTTTTGACTCCGCTGATTTCTTCGATTTCAGTATAGTGCGTAAATCCTTGACAAAGCATCAGCAGTCTTGCACCTTTCTGTCTAAAAGAAGAGCCAGTTCCTTCCTTGATATCTAAGGCTTGCAGGAAGGCGTCACAGTACCGAAGGAAGTATTCGAAGTCACCCTGCATGAGAGATACCAGGCAGATAAACGAAGAGTAATTGTGGCTCACCCCACTTTCGCGATTTTTAATTGCCTCGTCATAGTAGCCATTTTTAGATAACAGATCAACTAGTCCTGGTCTACAGAACCCGTGAGCAAGCAGGATCAAGTGCTCGTATAAATGAACGTATCTTCAGAGCGACTCATCATATGTGTAGTACTTGTTTTTATGAAGCATCGGACAATTTACTTTTGAATTTGTTGAATCAAACTTCAATGCAAATATAAGATCGATGATAAAGTCTTCAGACTGATAATTTGCCAAGTCCTCTTCGAATTTCTCTTTTAGTTCAACATCGTCATAGTACATATTTTCATTAACAGGTTCAGCTTTATTTTCTTCATTTTTGTTATCTTCAGTCTGTTTTGCCTCTTCTCCACCTTCATTTTCTTCAGATTCTTCGTCTTGTGAGTCTCCAGCTTCGTCGTCATCTTCTTCATCTTCGTTTTCGTTTTGATCTTCATCATCTTCGCTATCGAATTCGTTTTCTTCAGAAGAAATTTTGTATTTATTTGAAGAATTGTTTGAGTCTTCGTGTTCATCAGGATCTGAATCTGATTCTAAGTTTGATGATGATTTGGGCTTCTTTTCAAGCTTTGCCTTCGGTCCTGTGTCTTGCATTTGTGCTTTGTCATCACCCATTTCAGTATCGTCGTCATGCTTTAGTCTTTTATTGATTTTAAAATTGTTCCTCTTGTCAATATTCTTTTTAATACTAGATTTAAGCAAGCTGCAGCTCGCTGGTGGGAGCTGTCCGTAAGCATCTATACGTTCAAGTGGGTTTCCTCTATCATTTACTGGTCAGTAAGGGAACAAGTGAGATCCACAACTACAGATGATCCTTAAATCAGAAACCTTTGGGGAACTAAGCTCATGTCCTGCGTGACAGAACTCAGCGCAAGGCATACATATTTTAACTGGTGTATTGGTTGAGCTTTCACAAGTCACACATTCCATGTACTTCTGACAGTATTCTTTTTGCCCGACGACGTTGACTGTTCACCCTATTTTATAAGCGAGCTGCTTTTTGTAGTCTTTCAACGCACTGATAATATTCGCTTCTTTTTTGCTTGTCGGAGTGATCTCAACTACTTTATTCGTTGCTAATGCGTCTAAATGATCATGAAGCTCTTTGAGTTTAACTTCCAAATTTGTATTTATTTTTGATATAGTTTCTGAAGAAGAGCTAAAGATTTTCTTGAAGCTTTTCTTGAGTATCGAATGCTTAAAAGTTGGATACTTCGTCCAAATGTCACTGATAAGTCCTTTAGAACTAGCTATTCTGTTGTCTAAGTGATATATGACCGTTTCAATATCTTCGACACTGCCCCAGACTGCATGAATAAGCGCCCTAATGTGGTTAATCAATTCATTTTCTTGATTAGTTGTGCCCATAGAAATATCTGGACCTGAGTTTCTGAGACCTAAAACTTCTTCAACTTTGTTGTATAGAATTCGGCACGAGTATGATCAATCAGGGATTTCAAATCGATTATGGGGCTTTCGCATTTGCCTTCCGACTCGATCGAGCTTAAGCGTGCATTTGACCGTCCATTTGTCATAAATTTCAAAGTCCTTGCGATTTTCAATCTCCATGATTTTATCTTCGTTTCCTCAGGCGATTTCAAGAATTGTTTCGACTGCTTTTTCATTATTGATTCTGAGTTTTTTAGACAGGTCATCAAAGCTGTTCCTTAAGAGATCGTATCTCTTACATGCGCAGGCAAGGATGATCGAGAGCATGTGCTGGTCGACTTCAAATTGCTCTGAAAGTATTTTAACTCACGATAAGTCGCCTTTGAAAACAGCAGCGATTGCAGACACAATATTTGACGACGAGCAGTAGTCGCCACATATCCTCATCAGCGGGTTGTATTTATTCCTATCCGGCTCCTTTCACATTACATCGACTAGGCTGAGAGCCAGGTCTGGCTTGATCTTGAGCAACTTCGATATCGCTCTGATGTCTTTCTCGAGATTTGGATCTTTAGCGAGGATTCCGTACAACCCGCTAATAATCCGGTTTTGGCTTTCACCAAGAAGATGAAGAAGGTTGGTCCGTACAAGATTCGAGTTCATTAGTGAAAGGCCGACAATAATCCCCAAAATTGCCTCTGGGCTTGAAATCGCTTGCGTTTGAGGCACTGCCTGATAGAATATTTGCTTTGCAATGTCTGAGAAAAATGCCGATTCAAATAGCGACTGAATTATTTCGTGCATTCCTATCTGAGACGGCATGAGTTTTTGTTCGTCTGGCAAGAATTTATTTATCGATGATTCGAAGAAATCATCCAATGCACGGTTGACTCTTTTTATATCTTTATGAGGGATATTGTTTATCATATGATGAAACCGATTGCAACAAAACAATAGTGCAAGTTGAACAATAAGCCACTGGGACTTTTCCTGGGCGCCGAATGAACTTGATAAGTTTTCAATCTTAATGCTCTCCCAGTCTTCCAATTGTCATGTGTATTTTTGAACCTTTGTTACCTCTTCAGTTTCAACATAAATAGCAGTTGATATCTTTTCTAAAAGTGAGAGGTAAATCTCGATGTCGTGGTTTGCAATGCATTTGTTGACAAGACTGAGAATAACAATTCCAGGGCCGTCGCCAAATAGTTCTCTCAGTGCGTCGACGTCTCCGTTTAAAATCTTGATGATAGTTTCTAGTAAAACGATGAAGTCAACAACATCTTTGCTTGTCCTTCCGTTAACCTGCGCGAAAGGCGAGTCCACAAGTTCGTTTGTACTGCTCAGCTGCTGAAGCTTTGACGTCTCTTTGTTGTGGTCTTCATACAAGTTCTCTGTCGTTAAGTTTTCAAAGTATAACGCTGATACATCATTTTCTACGTTTTTCTTGAGGTTGTAGAACAATTTCATTAAGGATGCCTCAATCGCATATTTCAGCTGGTTTTTAGCAGCTTCAGTGTCTGATTTATAACTGCTTTTAAACATCAAGACGAGCAGATTTGGATCTATTTTTAGCTCATTTTTGACGATTTCTATATTTACGGTTTCGATTTTCTTTTTACTTATAATAATTTTTAATGAAATAATAGATATCGAAACTTACCTAATGTTTCAAAGATATTCTTGTTATTTGAGACTAAGTTATAGCTGTTCATCCAGATCGCTATTATCTGTCTCAATACTTTCCTTGAGTAGCCAGTCATATCTGCAATTAATTCAAGTCTTGATGAATCAAATTCTCCGAGAATATCAAATGTCTCCATATTGATCTTTGGGTTTGGAGTTGAGCATTTGAAAATTCTAAATGGCGATTGGCTGATTATATCAAGTAAAAGCTCCAAGTACTCCTCACCAATATCAAGGGTAGCTCAGGTAATTTTATATGCTTCAAGTAATTCCTTATTATCGTTTATCTCTGCCATCGTCACGTCTGTTAAATAAGCTGCTGCTGTTAAACAGATAGATTTGAATACTGTAAACTTAACAATATCAAATTCTAAGAAATTGATTGTTGATTGAATTATTTTCTTTTCTGTTTTCTTATTTTGATCAATAATCTATTTAAATTAGTTTTATTCATACAAATACTATTTTTTAAATATCAAAATAGCAAATTAAAAGTTACCTCTTCAGCTCTTTCAGTACATATTTCATGAATTTCTTCTTTGCTGAGTTCATCATTAACGTTCATATTGGCCAGTGGATCTTGATTATCTTGGTCTCCTCCAAAATTTATGATAGCGCCTCCGATTAAGTTTGTAAACGCAGCTACGTTTTTAGTAAGTCCGCCTTTCCTTTCATCAATGGCTCCAAAGCGGACTAAAACTTTAATGTCTCTGTATAGCGAAGCGCGTATTGGATCAATGATTTCACGGTACAAAGTTTTGATTTCTTTCTTAAGGTTCTTGTCGTCTTTGATCTCTGCCTTTATCTTCGGCATGATTTGCAAATTGTACTTAGTCATCGTCATCGAGAACGAAAATAAAGCCTGGAAAACTTCGATGTTTTCCTGATAAACTCCAAGTTTGCCGCCGATCTCTTTCATTGAATGACTCTGGTTCGTCAAAAAGGCAAGGAACTCAAGGACAATTGCTTTTTGGCTCCAGAGTCCGAGGTTTTCTATTGAAATCTCAAGGCTTTGCAAATCACCTTTTGATGACATGTAAAGAACCTGAGCAAGTTTTGGGTCAACGTCACGAAGCGAATTCGATATCAGACTTGATATTTGCAGATCTGGGCCTCTCATTAACAGCTGCATTCCGAGTAAAATGTTTTTAAGTTTAATCGCATCCTCCTTTTTAATTTTAACTCCATTGCTGCGTGCAAGTTCATAGAGCTGAGGGACAAACTCGGAAATTGAGTATCGAACGAAATCAGTGTCGTTTCTGAACACAGCGATGATCATTTCGAGCACGTAGGTGTTTTTGAGCCTCAAAAACTTGGCTAATACATGTAATGTCCCTTTTGCATCTCCTTTCAAAATGCAATAAATAGCGTTGAATAAGTCTAAGTAATGTGGCGGCAAGAAATCATTCGTCATGCTGAGAATTGAAGATTTAATCATCTTTTCATCTTCAGTTGCAACTCCGATGATTATCTTGAATACTGAAGGAGGAATCTTTAGCTTTGCAGCCATTTTCTCCATCGGCCTTGGGTCAGCCTCAAGAGCTACCTGAAGAATATCATCGATTGTGTCACTTGGAAATTCTGGAAAGACTTTTGAAATAAGTCTTTTTATCGATAAAATAACCGTGGATTGGACTTGATTTATTCCTTGAGCATCTGGGTTATACTCATTAAAAGCTATTTCCGCGACTGTGACATTAAAGTCTCCATCGATTTCAAGTTCTGCTGAGATCTCGTATATGCTGTTAAGTACAACTACATTATCTTGAAGTAGCATTCCAACAAGCCCGAGACTGATATTTTTATCAACACCTCAACTTTTATGTAACAGCATTGCGATTGAGCCTGCGTCTCCTTCCAAAATACCGTCCGTGATGCCTTTATCAACGCTTGCGAGGTTATTAAACTTCATGAAGGAGTTAATGGCTTGACAAAAGAGTCTTTGGGTTGCAAGCTCCACAGGTCTTGAAATAAGCAGTACTAGTTTTTCTTTTTCTTTTTCGTAAGTTTCACTTAAAGTGTTAGTAATGCTTGAGTCAACACATCTCCCCACGACGTCTTTTAATGTCTTCTCGATCATCTTCATCTTTGAAAATATAAATCCAGTGAATGTAATAAATACAGCTGATCCGGCTGCAGTTGGCAAGAACTTTGCTGGGTTTAGAATTGCACCAAGTATAGCCCAGACAAGAATCATACTCAGATATGCAGTATAGAGCACCATAAAGATCGCCATGCTGATGTAAAATGCGATTGTTGTGACCCACCGAGGACATGTCCTTGTCACAACAAACTTTCCTGTGTCTCTGGCTCCTGTTGCATAATGACAAATCAGCTCTATTAGGCCTGTGAGGAAAAAGAACCCTGTCAGGGATAATAAAACCAGAAATATTAACTGCCCATTGAGAGAATTAAACCAAAAGTCATATGAACTTGGCTCAAATATATTGTTGATTGTATAAACTTGCGCGTAGATGTCTTGGTTAATGACTCCTATTTGTAACAGAGACTTTGTTATCGCTAGTAGATACAAAACTGGAATGCCCAATATAATTAAAAAATGCATAAGAACAATAAGCAGGCATGTAATGAGGCCAACGTCACTAAAGAGCAAGTAAATCAGACTATTCTTAATCTTTGCCATTATTCCAACTTTCTTTGTCTTTGACTCGAGGTCTTTTGGGATTCTAACGATTCCCTCTGTATATCTGCTTTTCTTCAGGTTCGAAATGTGCACGAGCACGAGGCCTCTGATGTAAGGGATGCAAAAACTCGGGACCAATTTAGCACCAAATTCCTCCATTTCAATAGATCCGACAATATTGATTTTCAGAAGTTCAGCGATCTTATTTTCTCTACAGAACTTATTGTATCGAGCTTTGATATCATAAAGTAAAATAAAGTCAGTGTTGAATGAGCTTTTGCAGCATTCGCTCTTGACAAAGCTAATAACAGAGTTGGTGTTTTCAGATTCGTTTTCTTTGTCGAGCTTTGCGTTTTCTAACTCGCTTTGTTTTTCTGCATTTGTCTTCCATCGAATATTCGTATATGCATCGGTCGAGTTATCTGACCGAAAGTCGATCATTAAGTTGTTATTCTTCAAGATCTCATGTTGGGTGTTTATATCCTTTGGCTTCAAGCCTTCTTTTGTGCAGTACTCGAGGTATTTGTTCTTGATCAAGTCGAGCCTTGTAGCAATTGTGATAAAGTACTTATCAGCAGCAAGCTTCCATTCAGGAAAATGCGCGGTGCTTTCATAAATCGAGTTAATAAACATCTCAAACGAGTTCGCTTTAGATCTTCGAAGCTTTTCAATATAAAGCTCAGGGACTTTGAAAAGTGAAACTGTTGCCTTTTTCTTGTTCTTTCTCAGCTTTTTACTAATGATTCCTTCACTATTGTCTGTTTTGACCTTTTTCAACACAATTTTTGCTGAGAATAATCCAAGGTTGAGGATTTTGATTTTCTTCGATTTCTTACTTTCAATATTTAATTCGCTTGAGTTGCTGGCCTTTCCTTCGATTTCTTTTTTCGCTTTTGAAAATTTACGGTTTCCTTCTAAAAACTTAAAGTACTGTTCCTCAAGGAGGCCTTTGAACCTGACGATGATGAAAATGATCGCAAAAATGGACAGCAAAGAGATCAGCGAGCTGACGATGACGCTTAGTAAGATAAACAGATTACTAGTGACAGCTTCAATTCCGGTTTCAATGTAATCGCCTTTTGCTGTGTATTCATACGAGTAGTAAGTGTCATTTGCAGCTTGCGCTATCAAATGCGTCGAATCAGTGTATACTGAGCTGAACAGCTTCAAGCTGATTAATGTATTTTGCTTCACGCTATTCGGAGTAAGATACGGACATGAAGAACCTGGAATGTGAATGAGGGTATTCCTGTAGTAAGTCGGCTCAAGAATGCCAAACGACAGAAATGATAATAGCCAAGTTCTTGCTTGAATATATTGCTTTAATGAACTGTGGATCCACATCCTTGAATAACCTGGACTCACAGTCGGATATAAATAAACTCTTGCGTCATTTGTGTAAGAACTGAAATCTTTTTTTAGATCTGCAAGCAAAATTTGTGTTGTAATTGCATATTGATCGTATGTTGGGGTATATGTCAGACTTGCTGTTGTTGTTGACCCGTCGATTAAGAACTGAACTGGACCGTCATCGAGGGTAATCGTAAAACTGCCTTGACCAGCTGATACTGCTGTACTATATGCTGGACAGCTTGCAGCTGAATTTGATCAAACATAAAGCACTGATTGACAATATGTTGTTGTGTCAATATATGTTCCTGTGTATCCTGAATTTCTTGTTGCTGTAGTTGGTCAACCTGAATCAGCTGTATTCACTGTAGCACCAGCTACACAATGAGTACCATGAGGAGTCTTCAAAGTAATCTTATTCTGCGTATAAACGCTGTTCTGATTAATATTCAAAGAACCAACAGAGATAGTAAATGTCATTGATGCTATTTTCATTTTGCTAAAACTACAAACTCAATAAGATCCAGATGCAGTTAATGTCGAGACAGTATGAGCATTTTGAAAGTACACCGTTGGGTAGCTATTTGATACAGTAAACGCCATTGTAGTAATCACCATCGGGGTTTTCCAAGAACTACTTCCCTTATAGTCATAAAGCAGTACATTCTGACTTGTATCTCCATCATAAGTAAAGCTGAGTTTTGGGATAGTAACTCCTCCAGGAATGCGTATCTCAACAAATCACTGAACTGTTCCTGCATCTGACTGTACGCTTATTGTCTGGACTGAGCTTGCAAGTGGATAGCTTACAGAAGTCGATCTCGATGCGCTGATGTAGACACTAACACTAGAATCCGACCCTGTGTTCTCAAGAAGGTACACGATACAGTTTTTAGTTTTTATAGCAAATTCATTGACTTCAATCATCGAAAGACTGGTCTCAAAAATTCTGTCTGCGTAGAACCCAGTCCTCACAGAAAGACTTTTACCAGAGTTGTTCGTGTAAAAGTTCGACGGGATTAGTAAGATAATGATAACTATCAAAAAGAAGTATTTGTAAATGTTGGTCTTGAAAACTTTTTTTCTCTCGTATTTGATACTCAGAGGATACACGTCGTCTTCATCGCTTTCTTCATCTGGAACTTTAAGTTTGAGGTGCATCATCCAGCTCTTCGTGATGTCTGAAGGCATATCACAGCCAAATTCGTCAAATGTTCCAAACCTTTTCTCAATGTTTCTATTGAAGTTTATAAATCGATTTGTTAAGATTTTTATTTAAAAATTTTATTTTGTTTTTGAATTCTATCGAAAATAGAGAAGATAAAAAAGATGAGAACATTTCTTATGCATTTTTATGGATAAAAAAGGACATTTAATTACTTCAGATATATGATTAAATAATCAATCAAAATATAAATACATATCACAAAGGAAATTAATAATAACATCAACCTAAATTAATTTGAATTTTTTATTTGGATAACTATTAGTTTTTAATGAATCAAATTAATTTTTACAGCTTATTATGCTTTTAATCCATTTACAATACTCTTACTTTTTATCGTTAGGTGCATCTTTAAAAGTGACCTTTTTGCTCGTCTTGCCTTCACTGCGGCCTTGCGAAGTGAAAGATAAAATAGAAGCTCTGCGGGACTGTTGCTTAACTGACTTCAAGTCTTCATCGCTATGTTTTTTCTCTTCGTCGTCTTCAAATATCGTGTCCGTGTGCATCCTATCGCTCCCTATCCATTAATTAATTCATTACTATCTCTAATCCTCCTAATTTAGCAAATATTCGACCCAAAAAACAGGCGCTGATAGTATCAAGTTCCCCGTCTGCAAATAAAATCCCTTTCGTCTAGCCTTGCCTTTGATACCATAAAATATTTGAATTTTGTGTAAAAATTTAGCTTAAAATGAGTAAAAACACCTTTAGCAAGCAGATCTAAAAATGTAACCATCAAAGGCATGAAGTCCAATAGCAAATCTAAAGGTTTAGTGAATATCTAGACGTCAATATCAAAATGTAAAATATGTGAAAGCTTAGGTGTCTTTGCAATTTGATAACGGCATTTAATTTAAAATTAAAATCGTCAGCACTTACCTATCGAAGACACTGAATCTCCGTATTTATTTCTCCTGTTCAGCCTGTCCCCAGTCAGACTGTGCTCTCCTGAGTCTGACCCTTGAAAGCTCGACTCTGGAAGCTCGTCCTGGATTGCTTCCTCTGAACTCTCAAAATGTGAAGAGGTAATATCTTTTTGCTCAGCAGAATCATTTGCATTGTTGAAGTTTCTCGATTCAGGAACTTGAAGATTTGTGATCGAAACTTCTTCATCATCGTCGTCCATGTTGTTTGAACTTTGCTCTGACTATAAAGAAGTTATGAGATCGATGGGATCTAATAAGAGTAAAAAGATCAGGTAGATCTTAAAAAGATTGCTTTTTTATTCTTTAAAACGGCTCAGAGCAAAGATTTCATATTTCCTTTTTAATGATACTAGTCTCAATATTCAGCTGAAGATCGAGATAAAGGTGAAGGTAAAGTTAGCCTTGAGAAATACTCCATTTATGTCGTATAAACTTTCGAAATGAGTGAGCTTTCGGTTCAAAATACACCTAAGATTTTGAAAATATCCAGATTTTTGATTCAGTTTTAAACGAGCAAAGGCAAAGAAGATATTTTTCTTATTCGCAAAAAACTAATTCAGCTTGAAGGCAGATGTAAAAGTACGAATAAATAATAAAAACTCAATAATGATGTCTATAAACACAGCATCGCTGTACATCGAGTTATTCTATTCATAAATTTCTTGTATTTTCAAATAAATTTTAGTCATCAGCAAGTTCACGTCGCCAACGGTATAAAATTAGACTGCAAATGGGCATGTGTCAGCTTAAAGCCTCCTCTTGCTAAATATTGCTTCGATATACAAAGCAAGAGAGATCGAAGGACTTAGAGGAAAGCATTCTTACCATGATTTTATTTAATACAATTTCAAAGCTTAATTTTTTAAATTCAAATTCGTGAAAGTGCTGAGGGGTTTTGGGGTTTTGGGGTTTTGGGG
>JAJLLT010015486.1:0-18266 GCA_027382605.1 Euplotes woodruffi | reverse complement strand
CCCCAAAACCCCAAAACCCCAAAACCCCACGTGTAATTATAAAAATTGAAATAGGTTAAAGAATATGATTTATTCAATGTAATTTTACGCTTCTTTGATCTCTATGAAACGTGGATTTTAAATGCCTCAGCTGTATCTGGGTTGTTTCGACTGATGTATGCGCACTCCATGCAAAGCGTCGTGAAGACCTGCTTTCGTTTGTAGTAAGTTCTGAATAACTGCTTTGTGAACGGAATGCCTTTCGTCGTCTTTCTGAAGTCGTCAGCAATTTTGTGAAATGGATACTCTTGGATTACTTGTAGTCTAAAATTTGACTTGCACTGGCTTCACTTGCTTCCACATTGATCGATTACAATATCTACAACGAGCTCTTTCAAATTGATATATTGTCGTGCAAAGTTGAGCCAAGTCTGAGCGAGCTTCTTGATTCGAGGAATCTTATCTACTGTCGGAGGGACTTTCCAGTTGTAAAGCGGAATGTCTGATATTGAGTCGTCAGACACTTCGACGACGTCAACATCCTTTCTATTATATGGCATCAGTGCTAATGCTTTTTGGATCTTAGCTTGTTCTCTTTTAAGTCTTTCTTCGACCGCATCTGCGTTGACAGCCTCTTGATAAACGTTAAGAAGGAACGATTCTTCTTCATCTTTAGCCGCTTGCCTATAAATATTTAGATGTTGAGGGGTTCTATGCAGCAGTCTGCTTTATTAATTATTTGGAGATTCAGCAAGACGAGCAAAATAATTGTTAAATCAGAAAATTTAATCGCTTATCATTTTGCTTGAAGACCACTGATGTTAATGCGAGAGACTTACCCTGGTTGTGCTTCTGGATTACCATCACGTACTCGGTATTCACCTGGATTGTTGCAGCTAGCGACCTTTGCAAGGTTCTCGATGACCCAGGCCCTGTTGACTCTGATGAACTTGTGTCTAAACCCGTGGTGATTGTGGATTAAGTTCAGCAGCCGCCTCATGTCGTGCTGGTTGTCGAGAATAGTAATTGCTCTGGTGTCGAGTTTGAGGTGGTCGTTTTGCGGGTTCAGTTTCCACAGATTTACATATCCAGCAATCGTACTTAAAATAAGCTTAAGAATCACTCCAAATATCGCCTCACAGAAAATAAACAGCAAAGCATACGGGTCGTTAAATGGATTGTACGTGTTCTCGATAATTGTCACAAGCCCGAGATCGACTAGCAGGATGCCCCACGTTGCCAGCGTTGCGATGAAGTAGTATTGGGAGCAGAAAGCCATGTTGTCTAACGACCTGTAGGACGGCAGGATTGATCGATCGAGAGGTTGGTGGTTGACCCACTTCGTTGTTCTGCAAGAAAATCTGAAGTCTCAGTACGTCAAATAGTCATATATTTTGAAACCATGCAGCACTTCGAGAATGTGGAGCAGGAAGATGTTGATTACAAGCTGTGGAAATACAATTATAAAAGTAAAAACAAAGTAATAATCAAGATCCGATTTTCTGATTGAATAGTTTTGGGCGATTTTGGTTTCTTGTGCAAAGAATATGACAAACACAAGAACTAATGGAGTTATAAATAATGCCTGAACTTGTGTTGAATATGAAACAACAGAACCTAGTAATGCCTCCATTCCTTCCCCTGACTCTTTATGTCGGTTTCTGTTAAAGTGATGAAATTCAGACAGATTCTGAAGTTGAGTTTGAATAAGGAGTTGTCTCCTCAATATTTTTCGTCACATTCTTTCAAATATTCTAAACCTTAGAGACAGCCAAATTGTGAGCTTTTGTGTATAAAGCTCGATTTTCTCAACTGCTGGTCCAACATAAATTCTGCCAGCTACTGTTAATGCAGTTTCAATGAAAAACGATACAACGAAGCTCTGAAAATCGACAGCACCCATTGTCATAATAAACTCGATAACGTTGAATGCAGCCAGAATCGGTGTTACCTGCTGTGATTCTGCCATTACAATTCTTGTCAAGATTTGTTCAAGAATAATATCTGTGATCAGAAATCAAACTAAGAATGTGTAAATGTTATTCTGAAACGTCTGTGTATAAGAAAACTGTATTTTGATCATAATAAACGCAACGATGACAAGACATACAAGAATAAAGTGTCTTCGTTTCCATGCAACAGCATCTCGAATTCTAACCTCCTGTTCCTCTTCGTCACTTTCGTCCTTGCTTTGTTGATACATGCTTGATTCTGATCCATCTAGTGTGTTGTCCCGCTGTTCGTTAATGACCTCGGCTTTCCGCCGTTTAATGATTTCTGTTTCTTCAGACTTGGACGGCATTGGGACCATTACACTTGCTGAGTAAAACAATCAGACAAAGCCGACAATGATTAGTTGTAGCCCGAGCCGCCCTCTTCTGTTCGGTATAATCTTTGATGAGTCTAC
This sequence comes from Euplotes woodruffi, assembly GCA_027382605.1. Lineage (NCBI taxonomy): Eukaryota > Ciliophora > Spirotrichea > Euplotida > Euplotidae > Euplotes > Euplotes woodruffi. The sequence goes on along the minus strand of JAJLLT010015486.1, from coordinate 15,880 downwards.
TGGCTGTTGAAGATTAGACCAGTTCGCATCGACGCCGTCAAACACCGTCATATTTTCAGTGAGCTTCATAAGTCCAGCAGCGATTGCAACTGGAACAGATGCCAGCAGTGCGCCGAATGTTGGAGGACCGAACGTGACTCTTGCCATGTGCATGAACTTGATTACAGGTGGCTTCTTGCGCCTCGCAATCAGCAGGTTTATTGCCCACACAATAATGATTCCGATGAAGAGGGCAACTGTGACACCTGAAAACAAAATGACGTAAATAAATATCGAAAACTGGAAATTGTTAACAAGCTCGAAAAAGTTCATTGCTCTGTACTCGACGTGAAGCGTGTAGACTGCGTCTGCTTGATTTGTGACGCTAGTGTAGTCTTCGAGGATCACCTTGACTGTGACAAGTCGCTTTGTGCGTTGGTCCATTTGATAATACAGAACTTGCAAAGTTATGTTTCCAGGTTGTCCACCTGATACACGAGGTACTAATATTGCATCAATCAGCGAGTCTGATCCATCTGCAACAGCGCTACTGTATGCCGAGTCTGGAGCTGCTTGTGGATCTTGGGCAAGGAAAGTATCGGCATTGACTGGGTCTTCGGTTACCATAAACAATGTCTGCGAAGTCTGAATCTGATACCAACGAGTTGTCGTGGCAACGTTCGAGTCTAGAACTTCATCGTATCTTCAGGCAAGATCCATGATTCATTTGTCAGCATTTGGATAAAAGCCAGAAATCGGTATTGGATCGACAACTTTGATTTCTTCAAGATTTGGTAAAACACATCTCGAGTCTCTTTCCATAATGTCATAAAATATAATTTTTGTGTCGTATCCCTCTCAGTTTGAGAAGAAAGGAAACCAGCTCATGACAACTGTTGATACTTGCAAGCTTTGCCAATACGTCGAGTCGAACACGTCTTTGGTGTAGCCTCTCGAAGGGATCAGACCTAGAGGAGCCGTCATGTCAAGGAAAAAACTTTGATCGTTGCCGACGTCAGGTGCGTTGTACGGAACTGTGATACCACTGAGATAAGTAGAAGATATTATAAGCGCAAAGTTTACTTGCTCTCCAAATACTGCTCTCTGTGAATAGTAAACAAAAACAAATGCTGTGTTTTGCAAGTAAGTTTTGTAAGGACTAAAAAGCCCGTGAAGCAACTGGTATGAAAATGTAAATACTTGAGCTTTATTTTGCATGTTATGGATTCTGATTTGTAGCTGTAAATCCCTACCTGCTACATCTTTCAAAGTAGTAAACCACGATGGTAAAGTCATGTCGTTACCTTGCTCATCTTGAATGCTAATCCTGAAATGATCATTATAAATAAACCCAGAAGGAATTCGAGAAAAATCGATATATACTTTGGCAGATGACAGCGGGTCTAAGCTATATTTATAAAGAGGAGTGTCTAATGAAGAATAAAGATTTCTTCCTGAGCCTGCTGAATTTTCACCAAATGAATTCGTCGCTCCGTCAGCTGTTAATGACCCGTTCACAGGATTATACGTCGCAACGACTTTTGGCGTTGTTGGGGTCTTACATTGTCCGAGACAATGTGAACCTCTTGGTGTTGAGGTCCCATCTGGTCATTTCAACTGAGTCCCGTTTTTAATATATTGACGAACAAGTTCAGCAGGAAGAGCCTGATCTTCAGTTCAAGGAGGGTAAGCTGCTGTTCCTTCTGCTTGGAGACCTGGCTCCACTTCATAGATCGTATCAAAAGTTCCTTGAGCGTTTACAGTTGCAGCGGTACCAAGAGGTCAAAAATATCCAATCAGACACTTATTCTGAGTCCTTCCAGTACTTGTTGACGCTGAAGGACAATATAGTCCTCGGTCACATAGTTTGTAGTCTTTTGAGGAAGCTGTCTTGGTCCCACAATAATATCCAGCCGGTCAAGGGTTGTTAAACATCGTAAAACTAGTTGTTTTATTCGAACTACAGCTGTATCCTTCAGGTCAGTCTATTGCTTGCGACAAGTCAGTCATTCCTTCAATAATGCAGGCTATACTTGGCATACAATCAGTGCAATTCTTTACGTCTGTTAAACCAGTTGCACTTGACCATGTTCCTTGTGGTCAAAGCTGGCAAAAAATAAGATTTGCATCTTCATTTTTATATGAACCTGCAGGGCATAATGTCGGTTCTACTGTTGCTTCAGATGTTCATTGATGTCCAGCTGGTCATACTAAACAGCTTGAAACTGCTGTTTGATTTGAGAAAGTTCCAGGAGGTCATGGCTCTTGTTGCACGTTTCCTTTTCCTTCTGCAAAGTATCCAGGTTCTGTTGGGGTTGGAAGCTTAGCTTTACGAGGGCAGTAGTGACCTGCAGGGCATGGAATACCTTCTGGAGAACCTGTTCCTTCAGGACAAAATGAACCCTCAATACAGTCTTGTGCAGCCTGAGGATTGCTTGAGTTTACAATGGGCGTGTAAACACCTGCAAGTCAGTAGGTACCTGCATTACAATAAACACGAACGTACTCTGGAGGAAAGTTAGTACCATCTATCTTCCGAGTAACTATACTTCCAGTTCAATACGAACCTGCAGTGCACAGACTGCTTACTCCAACTTGCCCGTCTAAGTATCATACATCACCTGGTGCTCACTTAACTGGATTACCTGTATTTTCATAAGGTCAAAATGTTCCGATTGTTCACTTTGTCGGGCTGGTTTGACCTACAGTCGAGAAAAATCCAGTTGGACATGTCTCAGGATGATCCAAATGTTCAACAGGGCAAAACGATCCTTGTGGGCATTCTTGAATCGCTCCATTTGTGCAGTATTTTGATGATGGTCAAGGATAGTTTCCTTCGGAGTCTTTAGAGCCTGGAAGTATCGTACTAGAACTTCCATCGATATTTTGAGCACAGACAACCCCGCCTGCTCATAATTGTGGAGTCTCCATGTTTCCACTGATATGTCTGGTGTCACTCACTCCATATCCTCACCACAAAGTATTGGGTCATGCAATAGGATCACCTGCATTCCCGATTCCATTCTGTACATCGACTGTTGATGTGCCTGAACTTCAAACAAAGCCCTCTGGACATATGTTCAAGTCTGCTTCAATTCTTGAAGTTGAATTAGTTCAGACGAACCCTGGTGGACAGTTAAGCCGAGTTCCTTTTGCAAACGGTCAAAACTTTCCTGCTTCTCATTCATTTCAAGATGTAGAGCCTGAAGCTGTTTGCACATACCCTGGGCCACACACGAATGGTTGACTGATTTGGTTTTCAGGGCAGATCTCGCCAGCAGCTCACTGTGTGATTGTAGTTAGATCGCAGTAGCTTCCGCTCGGACAAGCTGCTATTTGAATGCTGCCTGATAGATCAGCAAGAGTAAATTGATTTCGGTCGTTCCCTACGTATACTTTAGAGACTACCGAGCCTGGCTCTAAGACTGGAAGCGGCACTTCAACTTGTGTATCAGAAGCACTCGTAACTTGCACCAACTGGCCGCCTGGAAAATACACGAACAGCTGATCGGTCGCAGGCGTCACAAATCCACTTCCCTCTAACGTCACGACTCTCTGAGACCCAGACGAGTAAAGCAGCGACCTCTGGCCGTTGATTTGCATAAAGATTCCTGTGTCGATGATGCTCTGAGGCTGCGGCTGGCTGACGTACGTGATGGTGAGCGTGTTTGTTGATTCAAAGCCGGAGTCTTGGTCGACGATGATCCGAACATCAATAGTTGTTTGAGTGACAACTGGTCAGCTGCACTGGATGACTGAGCTCGAAACGTAGACAGCCTGCTCGATGATAGTCCCTGCGTTGAATGCGCATTTCAGATTTGCTTGTGTGTCCCAGACTCCTCCTGCAGATCCAGAGTCTTCAGCGATGTAAACTAGAATTGTGGTTGCTCCTGACGAAACAAAGTCTTGAGATAACCTGTCAAGGCTGAACCGCTTCGAAACAGACATAAACTCAGGTGAACTGTAAAAGGACTGCTGATCGAACGATATTTTGATGTCAATTCTTGATCTTGGCAGAAACTCACCTGGGTCGATGGCAACCTGGATTTGTGTAGAAGTAACTGAGGTCGGAACTTTGATGCTTTCTTGTCCATCAGAAGAATACAGAGTCACACGGAGTAAACTTGCATCTTGGCTGTTAAAGTTAATGCCTGATATAATCAAAGTGACAGCATCATCAGCAAAAATAAACCTTGGACTTATGCTGTGGATGACTGGGATCGGTTCATAATTAAATGCAAAACTTTCGTCACTGCCAGTCAACGAAACCAGAACAGCACCACCATTTGTAAATAAGCTACTATCAATATTGTTCGCACTTGGAGTTGATCACAGTATAATTTTGTTTACTGTATCATGACTTATGACCATAGTAGTAAATTGCTTTGTTGGGTCAAGCTGTAAAGTGAATACACATCGAACTCTTGCTGATGTCAAGTCGGCGTCTATATTTATTCGATAAATTCGGCTATTAGAAGAGACTTACTCGATGTTGTATCTAAGATATCAAGTCAGCTTGACGCACTTCCTGTAGTACCGTAGCTTATACGAATCTGGGTTCCTCCTGTGACCTGGCCTTCAGTTGGAGTCAGCGAGTTCAAAACTGCCTTCGCTCAGTATGCGAACGACTTGCCTGAGCTAGTGTAGTCCAGGCCTCCGTTGAGACTCAGCTCGATATTGCTGAAAAAGGGCAGGGACAGTCCTGAACCAAGAGCTGGAATGTCTCATGATGCTGTCTTATTTGTAAGGAAGTGTGCATCGACGACAGCTGCAGTTCCGAGCGTGTATCTACACTTAATGTCTGCATGGGGATGAAGGTTTGTTGCTTTCACAACGATGCTGTGTGACTGGTTATAAAATCCAAATGGAGGCTCGAACCCTACTACCGCGACATCTCTGTTGTAGGTGAACTGGAATGTTCTATCGACGCTTCCTGCAACAATAACGCCGACTTGAACAACTGCATAGTCAGGATACATAATGATTCCATATCGCAGAGGAAGGTCTGTCGTGTATACTGTACCGAGTTCGGGGTTTCAGTTGTAATCAGCTTTTCATAGAGTCTTGTTGAACGCAGGAGTCACTCAAAGATAGTCAAAAGGTGGAGACGCAGTTGCTGTAACCAATACATTTCCAGGGAAACTTCAGTAAACTGTTCCAACATCTCCTAAAGTTTGGTCGATTGCAATTGTAACTGTCAAGGTCGTTCCTCCATAATCAGGACCATTTGGTGGAGTAATTCCGCTGACTTGATCAGACCCAAGAAATACAAAAACAACCGAGTTTACTGCAAGTTTCATACCGCTTGTTCCAATAGTTACGTTGACTTTGCCTGAGCTTGGGATCGGTGTGATTGCTGAGTCTTTGACTGCTTCAAACGACGGGATAACTCATTCTAAGTATTCACTTCCGTTTGCGACAATTCTTTTTCCTGAAATCGAAAAGTCGCCAATAATTCAGTCGAGTGGAGTGTCAGTTGGAATCGGATATGCTTCGACCAATATGGTAATAAGAAGCTGGTTTTTGAATGCTGCTACTGGAAACACTGAGACAACTGTAATCGGCTCACTGACGACCACAGCTATTTCCTTTGTCTGATCGAGGACACTAAAGCCGTTGAGACTTACTCCAATATAATAGGTTCCAACTGTGCTTGTAAATGACTGGAATGATCAATAAACTGCAGTCGAGTTAATGTAAGTCAGTGTGGTAAACGCAACTTGTGAGCTTCCTGATCGAATTGTACATTTTGCAGAGATAGTATTATAAAATCCTGTTCCTTTGACGAGCAGTAGCGTTTCAAGATCTGTGAACTCATACTCGACTGAACTTAAGACCGGGTCTTGAAGTAGCATATAAGAAACACCGTTATCAGAAAAGCCAATGCCAGTAGCTCCGACTTCAATTTTTAGTCGAGGGTGGATATCCTGACAGACCCATGAATTAGACTGCTTTCGCACTAAATAGCTGTATTTACGGTTCTGATTTGTTGCAAATCACCATGCCCAGCTATTTTCAGCTAGCGGACTTGATCAGTACCGCTCAATGTCTGAAGCGTTATCAAAGAAGCACTTGTATGTGTAAGGCCGATCGTTTATTGAAGATATGTTAACAAAATTTACAGGCGAAAAACTACCAGATATACTATCAGCAGGAGTAAATGCAACACTCTGTATAAAGTCTTCAATCGATACCGTTGTTGAACTTGCAAGGTTTATTCCAGATACAGTAACTGTACTACTTATCGGAGTAGGTGAAATAAAGAATTGATCAAGCGAATAAACTTCAGGAAGACAGAATGTAGAGCCAGAAGCTGAGCAGTTCGATGATACTACAGCCGCTGAAAGTCCATTTAAAGATGAATCGATAGTTGAACTACACACAGCTGCAGGCTCTTGTGCTTGAACGCCGATTCCTGATGATGTAACATAAGATCCGTTTCCTGGTAGTTCCATTTTACAGTTTGCAACTCATTGATTGCCTACTTGTCGGAATAAAGTTGCTCCTTGCCAGCGGAGTAAGTTAACTGTAAGAGCTACATTAGGAACAGCAACGAGCGTGAAGCTCTGATCTGATTCAAACCAGAATAAACCATCAGCTGATAAAGAAATAGCGACTGTTTCAGTTCCACTTGAGCAAGATGTTGGTGACTTTCAAACGACAACATTTGATGTTGCATATGCGGTAGCTGTACTCTCAGTATAGCTTCCAAATCGTCACTTGATGTTACTTGGAAAAGGTAGGCTATCCACACTCAAGCTTATACTTTCCTGTGCATCACAAGAAGCCCAGTTTTTAGACATGCTTAAGATCTTTATCGGGTCATAGAGCATTAAACTGATTGGACATCATGCATCAGCAATACTGGACATGTAGATTACCTTGACGGTGACATAAACGTATGTTCAGGCTGCAAAATCAGGAGGCCTTCACTGAATTGCTGTTGAATTTACAAACACCGCATCGATGGCTTTTACATACAAATCTGATTTGAATACGCATTGGTATGACAGAGAACTATCAAATCCAGTTCCTGCTAGTGTCACTAAGTACTGACTTGGAATCTCTTGGTCCGCCGGGTACTCAATAAACCTCAAAACTGCTCGAGGCCAAATAGAAGTCACAGTCGGGATACTGAAGATCGTTATATCGCTAGAACCTGCAGTTTTGTTTGTATATTTAATATTTCCACAAGTCACAATTTCAACAGAAACTTGCTCTGTTTGAGAAATTAAGGCAGGAGCTTGACTTATTAAAGCTTTATAACCAGCAGTTTCTAAGCTTACCGCAGGGAGATATACTGAACCGTATTTTAGATATACCTCTGAATATGGAGGTAAAGCGGCGACGTGTACTTTGATAAGGTTCTCAGAACTTGAACTACTAAAAATTCCGCTGCTAATACCACCAAACTCAACTCCAATGATCGAAGGTTCGGGAGTATATTCTATGTTCATGTTATTTTGGTCGATTGAGAATAGCCCGTATTCATTCAGTTTTAGCGACTTGACACTTCCATCTGTCCCAATAGGAATTGTACACTGAAGTATGTTATCGTTTATAAAGGTCGTCTGGATAACATTTCCGTCGATTTCTCACAATGTATACTGTGTAAAGTTCCACCCTCTGATTGTCAGTAAATTGCCAGATGCTTGAGCAGGAATACTTAAAGGTGATGCCTCGACGATTTCAGGGTGTCCGACAACATTAAACTCAGCAATTTGACATTCATTTTGAATCTCCTGCTGTGTCCACCCGAACTTACTATAGCGCTTTGAGCAAAATAGTTCGAGGTACTGCGTAATTTCAAGATTATACGTGCCAACAGCTGGAATCATCGAAGGGTCAATATGAAATACTGCTGTTGTTGAGGTCACAGAAGTTGCAGTACTTGTGCTGATATACAAACTATCGCTTAACGAAAGTCGCAAGTACATTGTAAGGCTTGCGTCAAAATTACTACCCTGTACTGTAATATCACCAGAAGTGCCAAAGATAAAAATACTGCTTGAAATACTCGAAATGATTGGCTGGTCAACTACTTGAATGTCAAGTTGGTCGCTTTTAAAGTCTATCTGCAAGCCGTTGAACGCGAAATGCTGCGAAATCATAAGAGAAGTTGGCTGGTTCGTCCCATTCGTCCATGGAAAATTACATTTTAAATTTTGGTATTGTATATTTGGGTACTCGCTCATATACGCTGAATTGCCAGTACTTTCAATCTGCTCGGTAAAGACTACATCTAGAGTTGAGTTGAGGTAAACACAGCTGTAGCTAACGCTGACTGATCCAATTTGGCTTGGCTGCGCGGTTGCTAAGTATGTAATCACATCTTGCGACTGGTCGAAAAGCGAAACTGATATTGAGGATTTTTGGCTTTTATAAAGCACAATACCGCTGCTTGGCTTCAGTATCCTCATCTCGAGTAGTATAATCAAATCAAATTGACCGAGGGTTGTTGTCGAAGAATCTTGTGTAAGCTGAACGCTAAGTTTGCTGAAAGGACAATTGGAATAGAATGTAAAAATATCATATGGAATAGGGCATGAAATACTTTCTGTTGATTCGATAGAAGCTGTCAAAGTTAAAGCAAAACTATTTCATCCAATATAACTTCAAGTTATTTGACCGCTGTAATCAGTACTGATTCCAGTTCCGAATACAGTCAACTGGTCTTGGTTGCTTTCTCCTGCTCTTAGCACAGGTGGCCAAATACTATTTAAGGTTATCTGTGAAGCAGAACTATTTTGAAACTGATGTGAAGTTGCAAGCCATGCAGTACAGATCGGAGCTGGGTCTAAATAGTAGCTTTGCACACTGCAGCCGTCGCTACTGCTGGCTTTAGAGTCAAGAGTTACAGCAGAGCTGCATTGGCCGACGCCAAGCCCTTGGCTGCTTACTGCAAACCACTTCGCAGTTCCGACATATTTTCACAAATTTAGGTTGTCTCTCAGTCACACTGACAGTTGAGTTTGAGACTGGCTTACACCTGCAGTCGAAGCAGACTGGCTGGTGGTAGCAGACGTATCCATGTAAATCACATCGCTCGTTGTAACACTGCTGCTGCACGAATCAGAAGCAGTCGTTTGTGTTGCAGTCGTGGTAGATGTTGTAGTATTGACATAGATCTCGACTGGGGTTGATCCAGCAATCACATATTCGAAACTCGAGTCCTGTAAAGCTATTTTTGTATGTTCTAAGGCATTGTAGATATTGTTCGAAAAGTCAAGCAGCGTAGTTCCAGCAGCAATAAGTCCATCAATATTCAAAGCAGTGAATAAGTTCTGGACCGAGTTTGGACTATCAAACTTAGCGATGAGTCCGCTATCAGAAATATAAATAAAATTAGCTGTTTTGAAGCTTATTTTAAGTCCGTTCGGATCGGTCCAAGTTAAAGAGGATATGACGTGTAAGGAATTTAGGTTCGACCCCGAGATCATTAAGGTTATCGAGCCGACCTGTGAATTACTGCTGTCTGCAAACGTTATAGAGGAAACTTCAACAGAACTGATGGTTAAGGTCTTTGTTGACGTTGCGTTTCTATATATAAGATTATTTAAAAATATGCCTAATAAGTGTAATATAATTAAATTGTATTCTTGTAATAGTCAATTTTTTAACTAAATAATATTGATTGTGTTATTCATATCACAAAAATTTTGCTTTTGCTTGCATATTTCTTAAGCATATTTAGTCTTCACTCAAACTTCATAAAAATAACCTATAATTTGCTATTGCATCATCTTATAATAATGTCCTTATAACTTACAGTAGTTCACGTTGACTGGTGTCTAAAGCTGAACTGGCTGATAGGCTTGCACTAACTGAGGTGCTTATGTTGAGACCTATCGGACTTAGTAGATTATTTCAAAGTGCTATCGCCATATTGAGGCTTGATGTCGTTTCAGAAGCAGCATCAATAGTAGATTGATCAGGCCCCATAATTTTGACAACGATCTGATTAATATCGCAGCTCCTAAACACATATCATGAATAGGTGGATTTAGTTATCATATGCTGCAAAGCATGCTGATAGTTAGAACAATAACTAAGCAAGGTAAAAATAATAAAATTTTACTTATCATAATTGACTCAATTCTCAAGGATGTCTCTGAATGTTAAACAATCAACTTGCTTCTGATTTAGGTACAGTTGACTTGTTGATGTTGTTGAAGAAACTGCAGAAATTAAAGCTTGTAAATGAGAAATACTATACCCGTAGTAAGTGTGCTGTTTAGAGTACTTGTAGCCTGAACTTGGATTGTTTCTGTAAGATTGGATGAGCCTACTCCAAGATAAGCCGCAGATATCGCTTGTATTTCGGAAAATATCGTTTGATCAAATTTGCTTGAACAATTACCTGATCACCAATATCTAATAGCAACTGAAGTGTTCGTATTTTCGTTTGATGCATCTATTGAGACTTGTGTCGGAGATGTAATACCAGCTCCATGTATAAATTGTCAGCCAGAATACTTGTAACTTCCCTCACTTCCAACTTGGATATCCAGACAAGGTCAAGACAACTGAAGCATGTTCCCAGAGACAACTGTCGAGTTTTCACAGCATGTCGAGAGCACAATACGAGCAGTGCTCGAAACGCGCAAAGCATTTAGCAGAGATTTTCATTCACTTGTATCTGTGACTGCAGGCTCAAGTAACTTGACCTGCCCAGTTATCGACTGCGTGTCGCTGTCTTGACTAAAATGAACTGAACACTCGGCGAGACTTCCATCAGTAAAGTAATTGTAGTTGTCCATGCTGACTGTCATTTGTATTATTATGCGAGAATCCAAACTAGTCAGCTGCGAGGAAGTGCAGTTCTCAAACAGCTGGGCTTCAAGGACAGAACGAGAGCCCAACAAAATCCCTATTTTGATGTTTCTGAGGCTAACAGCTGTTGTCGAGACAATCCCGTCCTGTGCTGCCAGTGAAATATCGTTATCTACAGTATCAAAGCCAGCTACGTTTACCACCAACGCTTGTGCCAGCGTCGATGTCGATAGATAGTCAGCTATTTGCGTTGCTGACCGATATGTTGACACTTGCCCGCTCGTGTGTGTTATCAAGTAGCCGTATTGCTTCGTGCTGCTGTCTTTCAAAGCAATCGCAAAGTTTCAGTCAGCTCAGTTTGTTGCTGTTACAGAAATCTCAAGTCTAAAGCCGTTTAGCAATAATACTTTGCAAACCAAATGCTTACCTGAGCAGCGATGTCAAGTCAAATGATATTTGGTAGCTTGTTTGTAAAGTTTCTGCTCAGTCTGGCTTGATAGTGTAGCTGACATTGTTTGTGATGTCTGACGAACTCACGATGGATGGGATTGATGCGAGCTTTCAAGTTTCGTTTAGTCCAACAACTTCGGTTTTGTTGATGTAGAGCTCAAGCACAGCTGAAGTTGATTCAGAAGCTGCTACAGTACTCACTTGTGTTACAACTGGAGACACGACAGTATTGTTTTGTTGAGAATACAACCATACGTCGGCGCCTCGTTGCATCAAAACTTGCTCAGTCAAGCTGCTGCCAGACTGTGCGCTACTTACTATTGACTCGACTATGATATCTGCAGTAAGATTTGTCGACGAAGTTGTGTTCGTGACCGAAGATCAGCAAGAAAACAACGATTCTGCACTTGTCGGGTCTCGCCAGCTGTGGTCTCCAGTACGACCTTGAGTCGTTACCAAACTTGCTGGAAGACTTTGCTGTGCTGAGTTCGAGCTATCCGGCTCGGTTGTCTGAGTTGTTGCGACCTGAAGCGTTGCAGCTTCAAACAACGAAGTCGGCTGGTTGTCGTCTGCAGCAGTACGAACAACGAGGCTTGACGATTGTGTTGCCTGTCACTGCGGTCAAGCTCAGTGCACAGAAGCCTCTATCAATACATCTTGTCCTGCCTGCAGCTGCGCGAGATATTGACAGCAGTTGTCGCTGGACTGGTCTGCTGTGCTCAGCTGCACTTGGCTGCTAACAGAGCTCGAGCTGCTTGCGGATATGCATTCAGACGCAACTTCGCACCATTGGCAAGTATCGGAGCTAGTTTGTAGTTTAGTAAGTGATTAAACTAATAATTAACATAAATTCAAAAATATTTTGTAGTAAAAAGGGAGGGTATTGATATATTGGCATCTTGATTCATGACTTCGCTCGCTTTAGTAATCATAAAATTGCTGATTATGGCTTTTTGACTAATACTAGATAACAAATATAGTTATTTGCATAAAATCAGAAACTGAAAGTAAGAGAGATTAGCCAAGCTTGATACAAGTATTTACATCTGAATAACTTTCGAATGGTTTAGATAATATAAAGCCAACTAAAATTGATATTTATTAAAATTTCAGCTTACCCAGTTCATCATATTGTATTATTTGTGTTGGTACTACAACAGCTCGTCTGAACAGTAGTAATATATTCAATAGAACTGATTGAATACAGATTATTTTGAGAACCAGCTAAATATTTTCCGACCGTGTTAACACTTAGTATTGTATGTTTGTGACATGGCTGTACAATGAATGGGCCCAACTGCTGGCCAACATACTGAGCATATTCAGCATCTAAATGTAAGTATTATTAATTCCCTTACTTGTGAGAATCTTCATCTGAACTCGGAATGTATTTGATTTAACAAACTCACATCATGGATTGTCTGAATAACATGAAACATCTGATTGAGATGCAACAGCTTCAGCTTCAACAGTTAATGAGTCTCCTTGGAGTTGAAATTGACAGATTCTAAATTCAAAGACTTCAGAGCTATCTGTTTGATTGTCTATCGCCTGTCTTGTCTCAAAAGTGAGCTGTATGAATATTTAGGTTAAAATACAAGTCTGTAGTAGATTTTGAATTCTAATAACCTCGCATAAAACAAGTATAAATAAATATCAATCATAATTAAAGTCGAAACAGCACTAACTTTTTATGACTAACATACAGCTATACACTTACTGATGACGCAGATACAGGTAAACCAGTTGGAAATATTTTATTGAGTGGGGTTGATGAACTTGCCTGACTTTGTTGATAAAACTCTTCATCTGTAAGATAAACAGCAAATACACAAAATGTATTTACTTGATAACGAGATTGCTCAATGCCAATCGAAGAAATAACTTCAGATTTCTCAGATGATAAGTCTCGAAGGACGAACTGAAAATTAGTGATTATATCAGCAGACTCAAAAATAACAGATTTTATGAGGTTTGTCGTCTGTCCAGCTGAAGTGCATAAATATCTAGAGAAACGATATGTATCATAGAATAGATTTAAGTATATTTGATGCCCTTTGTTTTCAGAAATGATAGCCCAATCAATTGATCATGAATACTGAAGAACAGATACCCCTTGAATTAGTTGTGGACCAAATGGTTCAATATTTGTATAATTAACAAGCACAGCTGGTGAAGTTTGAACCGTAATAAAATTATTTTGCTTGATAATCTGAAATTCTCAATATAAATCTGTTGATCCTTCGTACTGAACTTGAAACGTGATCTCTTGTGTTTGTTTAATTGTCCAATAGTCGGATCGAAAAGTTAGCGAATCGACACTTAATGCTCAAGGAATTTGGCCGGCTGATATCAACTTGCTATTAAAGTCACTTTGAAGGGGATAAATGCTCAGCGATACCGTGTATTGATTGATGTCGTCGAGGGCAACTTTAAAGCAACATTCAACACGTGTTAAATATCCGTCATTTATGATAGCCACAGCGCTTTGGGAAGTATAGTATTGAGCAACAGCTGCTTGCTGTGCTGCGTTTGGTTCAATATATTGCGTTATAACTTTGCAAAGGTATCTTGGAGCATTGATTCAGGAATTTGCACTGGAGATATTGATATATTCACATACCAGTTGGAGTAAGTAGATGAAGGGACAACGTTATAGCTTACATCTGAAATAATAATTTGATCAAGTACATAAAACACAGCAGAGTAGTTGCCTAACGTAGTGCTATACCCATACACTTCATCGACTTTTGTATCGTAGTATCGAACAGCTTTCGCATAAACCTCAAGGCTAATCGGAGTCATAAAGTCTCGGTAGTCTTTGAAGAAAGAACCAAAGTTGATTACACAGCTCGTATCGTTGCACTTAGAAACTTCAAACTTGGTGGAAGAAACATTTAGTACTCAGTATGCTCCAAACATCGCATTCAAGCCGAAGGAGCTTATCTTTATTGTTGAGTCTGTATAGTAAATGGCAGTGTCGCTTCTCACAAATATTCTATGGTAGTCATAAGAGTAATTATCGGCAAGAATATTTGAAGTAGTCTGCGAAGAATCTGTCACAGTTGAGCTAGATGAGGATTCAGTAGACGTTGATCCAGCTATAACTTCTAGGCTTAAATAATTTGATTGGATCGAAGTAGTACCAGTCGGAACATTACAGCAATTCCGAAGTACTTTAATAAAATAAGTTCCGACTGCAAGCTTACTCGGAACATCTCACAGTGTAAAGTATGTATTTGTGCCTACTTTCGGTGTTCCTACATTTTGAGACGCTACTACTTGGTTATAAACATCGAACACATAGCAAGTTGCGTTAACGTTTCGAGTAGGAGTCTGATTTTGGATGACATTTATGATTAATCAAGAACTGTCGCCGTAGGATATCGTGCTTTTGCTGAGTGAGGTCAGTATGAATGTCTGAACAACTTGAATTCTGCCTACAAAGTACTCAACACCTTCAATATTAATATTAACATCGATTATCCCAGATGTCTGGCTACTTTTTGTTGTTGCAGAAACTTTATCCTGAAGATTTGTATCAACAAATACAGATGACTCGATTTCTGAAGAGCTATAGTGAATTTAAATTGATTTAGGATCAGTTAATTTACCTTATTTTTCCAGTTGAAGTCTCTACAAGTAAAGGATCAGTATATCTTAGTAATTGTCCGTTATCATTATAAACAATCTGGTTGCTTTCAGTTCAAAATAGGTTACTCGAGGTTCAGGCGTAGTAAATTCTTTTAACTGAAAATCTAAAATATGTAACCGAAATCGAGTTCGAAAAGTATTGATTATCATTTATTTGAATATACACATTAACCTGTACTCTGTCTTGATTGCTCTGCAAGCTAGCCACAGGAGCATATACATCGATATAGGTTCCATCATCACTAGCTGAGAAGGTAGTTTGTGATTTGTCTCCAAACCAAATTTTTGTAAAATCAGTTCGTAAATTTACACCAAACAGCCTGACGAGTGCGTACCCTGCTGAGGAATCAATATTAATAAAATTTGGTTGGGCACTTTGTAATACTGGAAGGGGAAGCACTGTAATGACTTCATTTGCATTCATCACCTCAGAAGTGCGTTGGTTCAGAGCCGAGTTCCAGATCCAGTATCTAAGTAAATAATCTCCAGCGGTCTGAACAGCTGGAAATATTCAAAGGTAGTTCAAATTATACAGGTCGTTCGCATCTAAATTACACCAGCTGACTGCGGAGCTAGTGCTAGGCGTATTGTAGACCTCAGCAACAAGCGTCTCTTGAACTTTGACAGAATGGCTAAGTCTGACATCGATCTCAAATCGATTATTTGCAAGTGTAAACCTCTGTTTGCTGACCACCACCACAAATGGCGGTTTTGAGGAATCGAAATAAAACTCAGTCTCCTGCGCTCTTTTTGCATTCACCTCTGCTGCGGCTAAGTTTCTTTGGACCACTGAAAGCCCAACCGGAGACGGGTCTATCGGCGGCACTGGGAAATGCCTGTTCTCTGGAGCGTTTCTAAATCTTGCGGGACCGAGGAAGGCTTCGAGGAGGAGGGGAGGCTGGGAGTGAGGGGATCGGCAGGAAAGAGAGCAGGAAGAGGGCGAGGAAGAAGGACTTCATATTTAATATTATATATTTTAAATTAATGCAGAGGTAAGGGGTTTTGGGGTTTTGGGGTTTTGGGG
>JAJLLT010014495.1:0-11574 GCA_027382605.1 Euplotes woodruffi | reverse complement strand
CCCCAAAACCCCAAAACCCCCAAACCCCAAAGTTTAGGTATAAGAAAGATACCTGTGAGGATATTAATTATTTTTTATAAAATTGGAGAGTTTTTGTGGCAAGGATTGCAGGTGTAAATATTCCACCGAATAAAAGATTGGTGATTAGTTTGACATATATTTATGGCATAGGCCTTACTGCTGCTAAAAGTATTTGTAAGAACACAAATATTTCTGAAAGCAAAAGAGTAAAAGATCTTGATGATAACGAGCTTATTCTTCTTCGGAATGAAATTGATAAGAATTTCCAAGTAGAAGGTGACTTGAGAAGAGAAGTAAGTTTGAATATCAAAAAGAAAAAAGATATTCGCAACTATCAAGGTTTAAGGCATATAAGAAGATTGCCAGTTCGTGGTCAGAATACGCATTCTAATGCGAGGACAAGAAAAGGTAAGGCTGTTGCAATTGCTGGTAAGAAAAAATAATTTAAGGATAAAAAATGAGTCCAATAAATAAATCCAAAAAGAAAAAGAAAAATATTAGCTTAGGTATTGTTCATATTAAAGCAACCTTTAATAACACAATAGTTACTGTGACTGACATTCAAGGTAACGTTATTGCTATTTCTACTGCTGGTTCGCATGGATTTAAGGGAGCTAAAAAAGCTACCCCTTATGCAGCTCAAATTACTGTTGATAAGGTTGCAGAAGAAGCAAAAGAACATGGTCTAAAAACTGTTTCAATAAGGATTAAAGGAGCTGGGTCTCAACGAGAGTCAGCAATGCGAGCAGTATTCAGCCAGAATTTTGTAGTAACCTCTATAACTGATGTATCAGGTGTAGCTCACAATGGTGTGAGACCTCCTAAAAGAAGAAGAGTATAAGCTTAGATTTTAAGGAAAGACATATGTTATCACTGAATAAAAATTGGAGTTCACTGATTAAGCCGTCGAAAATTGCGTATGATGGTAAGAACGAGGATAGTAACATTGCTAATATTATCATTGAGCCGCTTGAGCGTGGTTTTGGTTTGACTATTGGTAATGCTCTTCGCAGAATTTTGCTTTCGTCACTGCAAGGTGCGGCAATTACAGCAGTTAAAATTCCTGGAGTAGTTCATGAATTTTCAGCGAAGTCTGGGGTGAAAGAAGACCTAATTGATATAATTCTTAATCTTAAAAAGGTTGCTGTTAAGCTTCATTCATCTGAGAAAAAAACTCTGCGTATTAACGCTAAAGGTCCTTGTGTTGTTACTGCAGGTATGATTGATACTGGCTCAGATGTTGAAATTTTAAATCCTGATCAGATGATTTGTACTTTGTCCAAGGATGTTGAATTTGAAATGGAATTATATTGTGAAACAGGCAAAGGATATGTTCCAGCGGGCAGCGGGAAGCAAAAAGATCTTCCTATTGGAGTTATAGCAATTGATGCATTATTTAGTCCAGTTAAAAAAGTTTCTTATAAGGTAGAAGATACTCGTGTAGGTCAGATAACAGACTATGATAAATTGATAATGAACGTAGAAACAGATGGTACGATTACTCCAGAAATGGCTATTGCTTTATCTGCAAGGATCTTGCAAGACCAGCTGCAACTATTTATTACTTTTGAAGAAGTGGAAGAAGAAAAACACGAAATGAAAGAGGAACTTGAATATAACCCAATTCTTCTTAAGAAAGTTGATGAGCTTGAGTTGTCAGTTAGATCAAGAAATTGTTTGCAGAATGATAATATTGTATATATTGGTGATTTAGTTAACAAAACCGAAGCGGAGATGTTACGTACTCAAAATTTTGGTAGAAAATCATTAAATGAGATTAAAGACGTTTTAGAAAAATTTAAGCTTAAATTTGGTATGGAAGTAAATGGTTGGCCACCAGAAAATATTGAAGAATTAGCAAAAAAATATGAAGATTCATATTGAGATGTATTTTCTCAAGAGAATCACTAGATAAGTTGAAATTTTAGGTAGTAAAAATGCGTCATAAGATAAAAGGATCAAAGTTAAATAGAACATCATCTCACAGAAAAGCTATGTTTGCTAATATGGCAACGGCTTTGATTATGAATGAACAGATAAAAACGACTTTACCAAAAGCAAAAGCATTGAGACCAATAGTAGAGAAGCTAGTTACTAAAGCAAGGAATAATACTTTAGCAGCCAGAAGAGACATAATTTCACGCATTAAAGATGAAGTTGCTGCTGAAAAATTAATGTCAATTATAGCAACAAGATATAAAGAACGTCCAGGCGGCTACACGAGAGTGGTTAAAGCAGGGTTTAGGTACGGAGATAGAGCTCCAGTTGCATATATTGAATTTATTGATAGAGATGTAAGTGCAAAAGGTTGTATGACTCCGGTAATACAAGATGTAGAACAAGAAATTTAAGGATAAGGTTTTTTAATTTATGGCAAATCATTCTTCGACCAAAAAAGCAATCAGAAAAACTGAGCGCAACACAGAAGTAAATAAAAATAGAAAAAGTCGTATTAAGACTTATATAAAAAAAGTATTAGCGGCTGTTGAGTCTGGTTCGTCTGAAAAAGCTAAAGAAGCTTTAGTGATTGCTCAATCAGAGATTATGAAAGGGGTCGCTTGTAAGCTGATTCAAAAAAATACCGCTTCTCGAAAGGTAAGTCGTTTAAGTGCTAAAGTAAAAAATATTACTCTTAACCCAGATAGTGCTAAAAAAGCTACAATCGTTAAGCCAGTTGTTGCTGGGTCAAAAACTACTTCTAAGCCAAAAAAAGTTGGAGCAGTTAAAGAGACTGTAAAAAAAGTAGCAAAACAAAAAGAAGTTATAGAGACAATAAAAGAATAATATTTACACTCTAAATTATTGTAATAAAAAAAGCGCTCTTTTTAGAGCGCTTTTTTGTTTTGATATGTTATTTATTTAGCAAATGATTTTAAATCTCACTTATGCTTACATTATCTCGCAGATACTAGTAGTATCATCTGTATTTCCTGTTAAATGAGTTTGTAGATCTGAACTTGTATCCGTAATTTCAATTATGTTAGTGTCTTGATTTGGAGTTATATCTTTTTCAACTAATTCAATTTTAACTTCGCTAAAAAATTCATCATCTAATGGTAATAAGCTTTTTTGTAATGCTTCATGTAAACTTAATTTTAGCCCTTCACTTATATTTCCTACTTTTAATATAGTATTAATTTGTGTCATCAGAAGCTCATTTTCCTTGAGTAATTTCACACATTCCACAAAGTGTTCTGACAACACAAAAGCTAGATAGTTTCCAACGCCAGATAGATGAGGGTTATCTTTATAAAATTCTTCTCTTTCTAGGTGCTGAAGGGTTTTTTCTTCAGTAGTCTGTTTAAAGTGTAAATTCTCTAAACCAACAGGAGAAGGGGTCAAACCTGTAAAATGATGCAAAAAATCTCCTTCGCAAATAGCGAGTGTAGTATTTGCATCTAAGATATGAGCGATTACGTCATTTATTGCTATCAAAAGCTCAGGGGCTAATATTTTTAGATATAGCTCATTAACATGCTGAGAATAATTGGTTAAATCAGTAAAAGGAAGTTTGCCATTAAGCAATTTATATTTCAGTCTAGCTGAAAAAACGTCTATTAGTGAACAATTTATATTATTGCCTTTAATTTCCTCACCTCTAAAAACACAATCAGTCAGTTCAGCAACATTATATAAGTCTAAGAATTGATTCTGTAAGTCTACTATCTTAATATTAGTAAAGTCTTCTCCCTTCCTGACTAGATGTTCTGCTATTTCATATTCTCCTTCCTGAATAGCTAATGGTAAGGAGATAAATACTTGGGGTAGATCTTCTTGAGGCACTAGAGTGATATTAGCACCATTTAAAAGCAAAACTTTAGCATAATTTTTAGCCGTTTTGGAATGTGTGGTTTTGAACTCTTGACAAGCTCTGGCAAACGGAGTGATCCCATCGCACACCACATCAATATTACCACCGTATGATACTATCATTTCAACAGTTTCTTGCAGTTTTTTTGAATTATTTGAATTACTTAATAATAAATAATGTAAAGCTGGGCCTTTTAACTTTTTGTAGGTATCCACTGAATTTGGGTCTGCGCCGGCATCCAATGCAGCTTGCATACCTGGATGGATCTGGCCTTCCATTATAAAAGTATGAAACTGAGAATTTAACCCTGGATTGTTGCTTACTAAATGATGTTTTTCTTTATAATATTTGTAATTTTCATTATTACTCCAATCTTTAGACATAATAGTATTCCTTATATAAATTTACTTCTAGTTACATATGTGTGGATGCTAACATAATTGAATATCAATTACAATAAAATAAAGAAATTTTATATATTAGCGACCATGAGAATAAAGCGACCATGAGAATAAAGGCTCTTAACCTTTCTCGCACCTAAACCTTCAACAGCTGATAGATTAAGCATAAGATAGTAAAAAAGTTCGCTAATAAAGAGGAATTGAATAAGCAAAAAATATAAGAATAAGATTATGTTTAGGTCAAAGATTGTAATAAAATACTTTGGGTAGATATAGAGAAATCTCTAAGAAAATTAACCATTCTTAGAGTTAATTTTTCCATCTATTATGAAACCAAAACCATTGTTCAGGTTTTTCTCGAATCCATTGTTCAAGATTCTTGTTTATTTCTAACATGATATTATAACAGCTTTTTTCAATGTCTTGCTCTATAATAGGTTTTAATGGATCATGAAGTCTTAATTCAAAATAACTAGTCTTTCCAATCCGTACTATTTGAAGAGGAACAATGGGATAATTATATTGTAACCCTAGCCTGGCGACTGCTGGAGCTGTCATTGCTGGAAGTCCAAAAAATGGCACTTCGATTCCATTATTCATTTTTTGATCGACCAACATTGCAATAGAGGCACCGGATTTTATAGATCTGATAATAGACTTGGCACCTGTTGGACCTTTTGCAATCATCGTAATGAACTCATCTTTTTGACGTTCTTTTAGAATTTCTTTATCTACATAGGGATTATTTGCTTTTCTGTAAGCGATACCAAACTTTGGATAAATATCATTTATTTTTCGTATAACAAAATCCCAATTAGCTTGATGCCCTAAGAATAATATAAATGGTTGATTTGCTTGCTGAAAAGCTTTAACTTTTTCGAGGCCTATAATTTTGATTCGTTTGTCAAGCTCTGAAGAATCTAAGACATTAATAAACGGGAATTCTCCAATATATCTCCCATAATTATCCCAGAGATCGATGATAATTTTTTCTATATCTGGGGCATTACTGCCATATATCATTCTTAGATTTTTACGAGCAGTTTTAGTAACTCCGAGATAAGGTCCAATTTTTCTGGCGATAAAACTGCATAAAGCTGCAGAATTATCCACAGATAAGATCCTTAATGTTTTTGTTAAGAGTATAAATAGCAAATACTCAGCGATATGTTTTAATTTTTTCATAAATTAGTTGGAATAGTTCTTCTTCCTTATTAAAATTTAAAGCAACTTCGGCACATATTATTTTAGTATATTCAGCAAGTTTCACATAATCTTTTTGGGTTGTTATTAACAAACAATCTTTTGTATTAGCTTCACTAACTAGAGTGTTGATTTCTTTAATATTATAGTTGTGATGATCAGGAAAAGATTTTGTTGATATAACATTAATTCCATTTTTGCTTAGTAAGTTAAAAAACCTATCTGGGTCGCCAATTGCAGTAAAAGCATAATAATTTTTACTAGTATCTATATTACTTACTAGTTGAATTGTTGATTTGAAAAATGGTTTGCCGCTGGAAGTAATGGTCTGAATTAAAGAAAAATTGGGGCATAATTCATTACCCACCAGGGTAATAATATTTGCCTTGGTAATTGCCGATTGTACGCTTTCTCTCAGGGGACCAGAAGGAAAAATCCTCCCATTACCAATATTTCTGCTTGCATCTATAACAACTATAGTTAGGTCTCTGAAAAAACCTGGGTTTTGCATCCCATCATCGAAAATTATAACATCGGGTTTTAGATTATTAATTATAGGTACTGCATATTTTATAGACTTAGCAGCTAGGACTTTGCCATATGCACTTAATAATTTTGATTCATCACCTACCTCAGAGGCTAGGTCTTCCTCTTCTACTAGCTTAGCTCCTCGTAAATTTGAGTTGTAGCCTTTTGTAACTATGAGAAAATTACAATTCCTTGCGAGTAATTTTTTTGCAAGCCAAATAACTATTTGAGTTTTACCTGTTCCTCCGACGCTTATGTTACCTACACAAATGACGGTACAGGGAAATTTTACTGGTTTAACTAATAATTTTCGTAAAGTTCCCAGGAAGCTGTATATCCATGAAAAAACGATAAGTGCTGAGGAAAAAATATTTCTCTTGGACCAAAAGGATGGATATGTGATTTTAATCACTGTAAAAACCTACCTATTTCTTTTAAATAATTATTTAGTGTTTCTTTTCTATCACTAACAAATTCAAGGGCATTTTTCCTGTATTTATTTGCTTCTGGTGCATTGTTCTCATTAAGAAAAAATTTTATTTTTAAGGCTAATTCCTCTACATCATGTACTTGAATTGCTGATTGTTTTTCAATCATTTCATCAGCAATATTTTGAAAGTTACTCATATCAGGTCCAAGTAAAATAATATTATCGAAATATGCTGGTTCTACTAAGTTATGTCCTCCTCGTTTGAATGATCCTCCTACAAAAACAATAAAAGCTAAACTATAAAATAGCCCTAATTCACCAAAACTATCCACTATAAATAAATCATCCTGGGGTAAAGGTAAGTGTTGACTTGATCGAATTGAGAACTTAAGCCCAAGTTTATCACACTGAGAAGCAATCTCATCTCTTCTTTCTGGATGCCTAAGAACTATAATAGGGAAGTAGTTAAGAGAGGCTTTTTTGAAATCACTAATTATCTTTAGTGTAACGTCCTCATCTTCCTTGTGAGTACTTGCAGCAACAAAGATTTTTTTATTACCGAATAAATTTTTTAAAGATAAAAGATCATTGTTGTTCACGTCTAATTCTTTGTTAGCAAATTTTAGGTTGCCAAAATTTATTGGATCGTTACATCCTAATTGTTGATATTTATATAAATCTGTTTTGCTTTGTACGATAACTTTCTTAAAATTATCAATAATTAATTTAAACAGCCATTTTTTATTTTGCCATCTTTTATAGGATTTATCAGAAAGTCTAGCATTAACAAGGATCAAATTACATTTTTTAGAAGCTGTAGTAACAATACATGGCCATAGTTCCGATTCTATAAAAATTCCCAGATCTGGTTTCCAGTGGCTAAGAAATTTTTTAACTACGACCAAACTATCTATAGGAGTAAATTGATGTATAGCATTTGAAGGAAGAGATTTTTCAAGAATTTGTGCGGATGATAAGGTTCCTGTAGTTACTAGAAAGTTATATTTAGGGGATAAAACAGACAGTGCGCGAACTAGTGTTATGGCTACCATTGATTCGCCAACGCTTGCAGCATGTATCCATAAGAGCTTTCCTGGCAATCTTTGCTCCTTTGTTAAACCTAACCTTTGTTTAAATGAATTCCAATTATCTTTTCTTTTTATTATCCTTATAAAGATTAAAATCATATATAAGGGTAAAAGTACTACATTCAGAATGTTGTAAAAATAAATTAATAGCATATGTAGATATCTCAAAATTCAGCGCTTCTTTCTATAAAAATTTTTCTGCATCAGAAGATAATTTTAATAATTCATTTTCTAATAAACTATTATCACTCTTTATATTTCCAGATAGTATAATAGCGCTTCCAATAGTTACAACAATTTTTCCAAAAGGTTTAGGGATCATCATTTTATCCCAACTATGCAGAGTAAAATATTTTGTTGCACTGCACGAAATAGGTACTAAAGGCTTATTATATTTAAAAGCTATTTTAGTTATAGAGCTATTTATTTTATATACCGGTCCTCTAGGACCATCTGGGGTAATCACTATTTTACTACCAGCTTCAAGGAGATAAATAATAGAACGTATTACTTTAGTAGGATTTCTGTTAGTAGATCCCTCGATAACTCCATAATTCATTGCTTTAATTACATCAGTGATTAGCTGCCCATCTGTGTGAGAAGAAGCAAGAGCAAAAACATTGTTATATTTTTTGAAAATATGCATTCCAAATGCTAGGCGATTATGCCACAAAGCAAGGAGAATCCCATCTAATGAGTTTAATTGTTTTTTAAGAAGGGCATCTGTCCAGACAAATTCCCATTTAGAGGTTAAATATACAAATTTCAAGTAAACATAAACCATTCCAACAATAAACCAGTGAGTAAATCTACTTTGCTTTAAGAAAGGTTTTAAATATTTTTTAAACATTATTTTCAAACTTAAATCACTTTAGCTGCGATATTGCTTGATCCATTCTATCACATGCCTCTGTAAGGATTTCAATAGATGTTGCATATGATATTCTAAAATAACCTTCTAGCCCAAATGCTATACCTGGTACAATAGCAACATTTGCAGTTTCAAGTAGGTAAGTTGCTAGATCAGAACTTGAGTTAATTGTTTGCCCTTGGGGAGTTTTTTTGCCAAATAAATCAGAACATTTTGGAAAAAGATAAAAAGCACCTTCAGATCTATAACAATCAAGGCCTTTGGTTTTAGTAAGCTTAGATAATACCAAATCTCTTTTCTTTTGAAAATTTTTTGTGTTTATTTTTATATAATCCTGGGGTCCTGAAAGAGCTTCAAGCGCTGCTATTTGACTTATTGAAGAGGGGTTTGAAGTGCTTTGAGATTGGATTACATCCATAGCTTTAATAATTGACTTATTCCCCGCCCCGTAACCTATCCTCCACCCAGTCATGGAGTAGGTTTTGGAAACTCCATTTACAATAAATATTTGATCTTTTAGATCAGGAGCAATAGTGGCAAGAGTATTAAATTTAAAGTTGTCAAAAGTAATGTGTTCGTAAATATCGTCGCACATAACGTGGAGATGAGGATATTTCCTAATCAAATCTGCAATTTTTTCTAGTTCATGTTGTGTGTATGCAGCACCACTTGGATTACTAGGAGAATTCAAAATCAACCATTTTGATTTTTTAGTTATAACTTTTTCGATATCTTCGGGCAGAGATTTAAAGCCACTGGACATATCAGAAGATACGAAAACAGGCGTTCCACCTGCAAGTAAGACCATATCAGGATATGAAACCCAGTAAGGTGCAGGAATAATTACTTCATCACCTTCATCAATAGTAGCCATAAATAAGTTGTAAATTACCTGCTTACCACCTGCGCTGACAATTATCTCATCTATTTTATAATCTAATCCATTCTCGCGTTTAAATTTTTCGCAAACTGCCTGGCGTAGCTCAGGAGTCCCAGAAACCATTGTGTATTTTGTAGCTCCACTCTTTATACCTTCAATGGCGGCAAGTTTTATGTTGTCTGGTGTATCAAAATCCGGTTCGCCGGCTGCAAGTGAAATAATGTTCACGCCTTGCATAGCTAATTCTTTTGCTTTGGCAGCGATTACTAATGTTGGAGATGGTTTTACTGTTTGGAGTCTTTTTGCTATTAATGGCATAATTTTGTGTGTTGTATAATCATAATATGTTTGAACTACGAAGGATTATATGAGAACATTCTTTCTAAATCAAATCAACATATTAAGATTTATGGGTAATAATATATTTTCAGGGATAAAAAATACCACAAAATCTTTTTTGTCGGTTATCTTTGGGCTGCCAACATTTATTAAAAATCAAATTCAGAGACTGAAGCACGAATTTATTACTATCAGGGAAAAGTTAAACAACGTCTCTGCTAGTAATATGAAATTGGGTATTTATCACCTTAAGAATGGTAACTATAGAGATGCTATTTTTAGATTTAAGCTAGTTGAAAAATATCTTGATCCTAATAATAAACTTGCTTGTTATTGGCTGGGTTGGTTATATTTTTTAAAACAAGATTATAAAAATTCAATAATTAATTTAACTAAAGCCGAAAATGAAGACGATGTGAACTTGTTGCAGTTTGTAAAATCCATAGGAAACGTTCAATATGTTCCCCGTAAGATTCATATGCTGCATCGTGATATTAAAGCGAATAGTTTCATTAATAAAATTGCAAGTGATATTTATGATATTCCAAAGCTACTTGTTTTAGAGCTAAATGAAGTTGCAACTTCATTACCAGAAGAATATCAGATTTTGGAGCTTGGAAGCAATGTTGGAGTATTAGGTTATGAAATTAATAAGAGAATGCAAGAGAAATTCTACTTAACATCAACTGAAATCTCTCCAGAAATGATTGAGCTTCAAAGTGTACTTTACCCTGAACAAGAATTGTATGATAAAGTCCTTCAAATTTCTATTGATGAGTATCTTCAAAAAAACAAACAAAAATATGATGTAGTTTTGAGTTTAGATGGATTTGGTTTTACCAGTGATCTAAAAGAAATTTTTGAGAATGTATTCACATTGTTAAATCAAGATGGTTATTTTGCTTTTGTGATACGTAGCACAGAAAGAAATAGCTTTTCTAATTCATTACTTGAATTTAGCTACAATAATACAGAAGTGCTAAAAATTCTTGAAGCAATAGGCTTTAAAATACTATCCTCAAAAGAATTTACTCTAGAAATAAAAAACAATTACTCTATATTTGTTTGTAAAAAATAATCTAAAGAGGTAAGTGTGGTAGTAAGATTAATATCTATAGTTCATATAATTGTTATTATATGTTCGTTAAACAATAGCTTGATTGCTGCCCCTCTAGATACTGTGAATACTCTAAATGATGATAAATATAACTACAATTATGCTAATTTAAGTAATAGATGCCAAATATACGATCCATATGAATCTTTTAATCGGAAAATTTTTGTATTTAACAGTATTTTAGATACTTTTATATTAAGGCCAGTTACTAAAGGGTATGGTAAGGTTACAAATGATTATACAAAAAATAGGGTGGATAGTTTTTTAAACAATATTCGTGAGCCTCTTTCGACTGTAAATTATGGGATTCAAGGTAATTCAAATGGTGCAGCAAAAACATTTTGGAGATTTGCCATTAACTCGACCTTTGGCTTAGGAGGGCTGTTTGATATAGCAAGTAAGTTTGATATAAAAGCTGAGCCGCAAACATTTGGTAATACTTTAGCTACTTATGGAGTAGGTCAGGGACCATACATTGTGGTGCCGTTTTATGGAGGTGTAAGTGCTAGGGAGGTAATGGATCCATTAGTACTTAACAGCTATTTAAATCCAGTAAAGTATCCAATGCATAGTAGTTTTAAGAATGGGTTGTTAGTTGTGGGATTAATTCATAATAGGGATAAGATAATGCCATTTACTGATTATGTGAGTAAAAATTCCCCTGATCCATATATTGCTATAAGGGATGCAACTCTTAGTGAGAGGGAATCTAAAATGGTATATCCAGAAGGATTTAAATGTCCTAAAGTTAACAAATAAGTATGTGAGGAATAATAATGAAAGTTGTATCAGCGATCTTACTAGCAATAAGTTTTGTATGCCAAACTGCGTATGGCGCTTCTGAAGAAGATACTAAAAAATTAAAAATATATGTTGAAGATCTTA
>JAJLLT010014494.1:0-11667 GCA_027382605.1 Euplotes woodruffi | reverse complement strand
TTGCAATATTCGTTCAATGAGTTCTTCCAAATGCCATAGTAATCCTTATCAACTGGATCGTGCTTCTCCTGCATTGTGGAGATCAAGCTAATTGCGTGGAAGTCCTTGACTGAGGTTTCTGATCCTTCGATAAGTTGTGAGAAGTTCTTAATAAGCTTGGCCTTATTCACTTCAACCCACTTCGAGTTACTGCCGTCTTCCTCCCATTTGTTCTTAAAGGCATGCAAAAATTCCTGATTAAATATATTAAACACCATTTCGATGTCATTGTGATTTTCTGAAAGAGAGCCATTTTCAATAACGTCAGATTTAATTTCTTTTTGCATTTCACTTTCACTTGGGTTTCACACAGCATCTGTAACAGTAAAATTTTGAGTTAAAGTAATTTATAAAACATCAGCACAAGGCTTGTTGATGATAAAATTTTGAATTAAAAAAGCTGCGGTAAGCTAAAACTACAGCTTATCTTAGTCCTTACTGAATCACGGCTGCTGGTTGTTGAGCAGCATCATGATATTGTAGTAGTTCTCTGTGCTGTACCAGTTCAAGTACTTATTCAAGATCTTTTCGATAGAATAAGCCGCGTCTTGGTCGACCTTCCACAGAGTCACATTTGCTTGACTCATACCGATCTCGATGATCACAGAAAAGCCTTGCTTCATGATCAAGTCGTTCTCGTCAATGTCGATGTTGACGTCGAGATTGCAGTAAGCTTCGTCTATTTTGGATTAGCTGAAAAATTACCTCTTTCCATCAGTATTTCAGCGTCACTGTTTCTACGTGTGATCTGGTGCTGGTCTATGAAACGACATTGCTTATTGCTTGATGATTTCACATTAAGTAATTACGTGCTTTGTAAAAGAACAAACTCCAGATTTGAAAAATAAATATAAATATATTTTAGACTTTACCTAGCTTATTATCGTGGAAAGCCCCGTTGTAGTATTTATTTTCTACATTTTGGTGACTATTCGAACGCTCCCTTCCTATAAAAAAACCTCACATCTGCTGTGTTTTTCTACTGTAATCTGAGTTTACTTACTTTTTAGTCTGATCGAAGGATCTGAGTCGAGTAAGGAGATCTGCACGATCGAGTAGTTCTTGTGCTTTGCTAATTCATTTTCTGTTGAAAATAATGTAATTTTTGAGTTTATTTTATGTAACAGATTTTCTTTCGACGACCTTGCTTGCTTATTTAATAATAATTTTGTCGTGAAGTGGTCGTTTAGATCATCGAAATTCTCTTCTTTTAAATAGTGGAAATGAGTATACTCAAGATCGTTGATTTTATCAAAATCGATGATGAAGTAGTCCTTTTTGAATTCAAAAACTACATTGTCTTTGAGCAGATCTCTGATAAACTCGCTTTCTGAGTCAGAGAAGATCATTTTTATCTTAATTTTACTGTTTGCAGTCTAAATTTAAAATATGTAAAATCGAATAAGCTTACGATTTCTTCGAGGTTTTTCTCAATAAACAGAGATATATGATTTGCTGAGTTCACTCTGAAAATATGGTAGATCTTCTGGACCTTATTTTCTGGTGAATTTATTGTAATAATAAACTGTGACTTGATCCAGACTCCGTAAGAAATATTATTCGCAATTTCGTTGATCTCTTCGTACACAGAAATAAGCATCTCAGTGCAATTAGGATATTCCAAATTTATAATGTTACTTTTGGCTTTGAAAATATAATTTTTACCAGCTTCGATAATCGTGTTTCTTAATACACCTTGAGAGTCTCTGAGCGTATCAATAGCAGATACTGTCTTGTTATCATTCTGTGGAGAAAAAGACCTTTCGTCTCGATTTCGGGTCTTCTCAGAGGACAGCTTCTTTTGCAGTTTAAGCTCTTCAGAACTATTTACAGCTAATTTGATAGCTTGAGACTCCTCCTCTTCATTATGCTCTTTGGCTTTGGCTTTGTCTGCTGGTCTGCTTTCGATCTGGTCTTCAAGACTCTAGATCAACATTAGTAAATGTTATTTTATCGATAATACATCACATGCGATATACAGAATTCATAAAACTTTAAATGCGGATTTTAATGATATTTTTTGGTCAGTTGAATAATAATTTACTAATTTTAAAATCACAAATAAAAACCTTTTAATTAGTATTTCATATTGTGCTTAGGCATCTATATCTTAATAAAAAAATTGTATTCAAATAAACTATTTATTTGATTTGTGTAAAATTAAAATTTAAATGTAAAAATTTGTGGATCAAGTGATAAAAATAATAACCAACATACATCGAAGTTTCCTGACATCTTCAGTGTACGGTCCTCTCTTGCATTTTCAGCTTGAAGTTTGTTATATATTGCGTCTCGTTCAATAATAGAATTATTCCTGACCATATCTGCAAAATCAAGTTTCTTTTTATTCGGTGTTGATTCAGAAATAGCTTCGAATTTTAAAATTACAGACTGTCTGCTATTATTGACTGGTTCGTCAACTTTTTGCATATTCCTTTGTTCACTTTCTTTTGCTCGCATTTGTTTCCCGATTGTCGCTCTTGCATTAGAGTTATCAGCGATGACTGTGTTAATCAGGGACTTGTATTCGTCAGTATAATCTAGGCAAATAGTTTTTTGTTGTTCGAGCTTGTCTTTTAAATGGTATATAGCTTCGTCGAATATGTTCACGATAGACTCGATGATCTTACTGAAGATAAATCACAGAAAGCGCTCGTCTTTTAGCTCTCCTTTATGCTCCATTTCTAAGTAAATATATCCTTGCTTCGTTGTGACTTTACAGTCAGGAGTTTTAGCTTTGTTCTTTTCCTTCGATTCTTCGTTGATCGTCTTCTCCTAAAGATAATGCATTTTAGTTTTACTGATTTATTCGAAACTGAAGGAGTTCTTTTCTCGACGTCGACTAGATTAATGATTAAGCCTGCTTACCTTCGATGTCTTCACCTCCAAGCATAAAGTTGTCATTTTTGGATATTTTAAAAGCGCCGTCTTCGGAAGCCTCGATGATCTTTGTGTTGTCTCTGAACATATCCAGGCGACGGCGGGTATCTTCATCTGCGACTATCTTTTTGAGTACTTCTTGCCCTTTGCTGCTGAGCCGCTCACTCTGCGACGCCGCCAAGATTGGAGCATCAGAGTAAGACATCATGATTCCGCTGATTTCGTTATCTTTTTGCATCGTCATCTTTTGCATTTTCGATTTGAACTCGTTGTCGTCGTAAAAATCAACGTTCAGCACGATGTTGCACAAAGCCGGGCCGTATCTGGTCATCTGTACTTTTTCAGTGGTAATTTTAGTCTTGGTCTTCCAGTTCATGATCTTTGCATTTTCGATGAATCCGTTGTAAAAGAAAGTGTACAGATTTTTACTGTAATGCTCTTTAAATAGCGAAATCGCATCTTCTAAGTTCTTTGGCTGTGTGAACTTGTCTTCGAGAGGGATGAATTTGAGCTCTTGAGGCTGTTCAGCTTCTGGTTCTTCAACTTCTTCCTTTTCAATTTCCTCATAAATCCTGCTTTTGGAAAGATACCGGTTTTCTCTGTTGCTTGGGTCGAACATATTGAAGTGTTGGTCTGCGATGACTGAAACAGAGTTCTGCTTTTTAATGTAAAATGTATTGCGGACTAAGTTGTTAATTGAGTCGAACTTCATTCCTGAAATAGTTCCAGACTTGGCAATCGGATTATCGATGAACGTATCTTTCAAGTACTCAGCTCCTTGTTCTAGCGCAATCAAGTAGTCCAGCAGGCTTAGCTTTAAATAGCCGATGAACATGATATAGTTTAGAATGAAGTCTGGAAGCTTGAAGTAGAACACAAGTTTGCTTGAGTTCTCACTAACAAACTTTATATCCTCAATCGTGGGTTTGTTGCGGTAGATGTTCTTCGCTCTTTCCATAAGGACAATTTGGTATATTTGCGATTGAATCGTCTTGATGATTCCTTTAGAAAATGCTTCGTCAGGCTCGCTTATTCCGTATATCTTTAGATAGACAATATTGTTATTTGATGGCTTTTCTGACTCTGAAGGACCAAGGCCGAGATGCTTTGAAGTTTTATTGACTTTGCTATTTTTCAATAATCACATCTGTTAACGTGAAGATGTAAGTCTTGTAGTTATTTTTGATCACGAAGACATTTTTCATGTCATTGATCAGTCAGTTTTTCAAGATCGGCAGGTTGTCGATTGATTTTATATTGAAATTCGAAGGGAATCTGTGCTTTTTAACCAGCTTAATCTCGTATTTCTGCACTTCGAATGCTGGTGGGACCTCTTCAGCCTTTTCTTTTGCTTGATTACTACTAAATGGAATTAAATGATCTGTATTTTACGTTTCTTTCCTTGAGTCTGGACTTTGACTTGTGATTTTAACAGGAGAAACCTGATTTTCTATTTTTGGAGCATCCTAAAATAATTTTGTTGAGATTTAATACCTGTTTTGGTGCGTTTTGTTCTTCTGGTTTCTGTATGTTCTCCTGACTCTGCTTCATTTTATCCGCCCATTTTTCGAGCCTCGTCTTCTTCACCTTCACTGGGTTTTTAGGAACAGGAGGCAGATCAGGCTTTGGTTTTGGCTGTACAGCCATAGCTTGCTTTTTATTCTCAAGTGGTTTAGTTGTTTTTAAGAAATTAGCGTTAAAATCGACTCCGTTTACAGATAGATCCTGAGGCCATTCTCGAGTTTCATTCAATGTCATCAAAATAATTCGTGTAATAATCTTTCTCTCAAATTCTTTGACAATAAAGTTGATCTAAAAGTAAAAATAAGAAGTTTTTTACCTTATCATCGATTTCTTTGTATACAGATTCATTTTCAGAGTATCACTTGATCTTAAAGAAAGCTCTGCACATCTTCGGGTCGTTCTATACCAAATAAAACAGGACAAAAGTACTTCAAGTGGGGTTATAACGATTTGTAAAAGCATCCAAACGACAATTTGGAATTCGCCGTATGGTTTGTACTCGAACTTCAACTCGTTGTTAAATATATTTCCTTTCTTTTGCTTCACTATCAAGTCTGCTCTTGTGCTGTAGTTGTATTTAGCATTTTGGCAGATTGCATTAATTGCAGCAAAAATCACTTGATAGAAAGTTTATAAATTTAATTGCTTACTTTGTATTGAAGTCAAGAATTCTACTTGCTTTCAACGTGAAGTTAAAATCTATATAAATATGTAAGTTATAGATAGACCGAGTGAAATAATTAAGCCACTCAAACGCACTTTTATTCGTCGCCTTTTGCTCAGCTTGATTTTGAGTACTTTCAAAGTCAAAATTTTTGAACATATTTGTAGATACTGCGAAGAAAATCTCGTTTCCTGGGTTGAGCTCTTCATATCCGAATCTAAACAGCTTATGAGGAATAGAATACCTTAATATTTGGCTTGTTTTGATTTCATCTTTTATCATGAGAAGGAGAATGTCACCGGGAACTTTGTAGTGCTTGAAGTCAAGAGGAATCGTCATGTATTTTCACTTTATCTGGGACATACACTTCAACACTTCTTGAATTATTTCTGAGTTCATCGGTCTCACAAATCTCAGCAAGTTTAGTTTTTCTTTAATAAAAAACATGCTCAGATCAACTAATTTATTCTTGATTAAACTGCGTTTTTGTTCTGAAATTCCGATGACGTGATTTCTGTGTTCGTTAAGCTTGTCGTCTTTGAGCGAGACAATAGTCGGTACAAGTTCTTCAACTTTATCCTGAATAACCTTGGCTCCTACATTGTCAGTCAAGTTGAGTATTGTTTTCTTTTCGCCTCCAATCGGTTGTAGTTTATTAGGTAAAGAATTGAGAACGGGTTGTCTTTTCTGCATTTTTGCGACAATATTTCCGAAATCCATATTTGCATTAAATCCAGACTCAGTGACCTGGCACACTGAATTTTCGATATCAACGTCGTTATCCGATTTCCGGTCTTCCATGCTACTTTTGAAGATTTCAAGGAAGTCAGGGTCGAACTCTTTAATGCTGATGTTTCTCTCTGACTCCTGGAGTATTTGGTCGTTTGAGATGTGCTCTCCAAACATAATACCGACGTCGTTGGGCAGCAAGTTGAACTTAATGATTATGTTCGCTTCGGGGAAGTCTTCGTACTCTTCATCATCAATGTTCTGGTTGTTTTCATCGAATGAGTCGTCTCAATCATTTTCCACCTCGTATTGGTCAAGCTGATAAAAGCCAGTATCAATGTGCGTGTCGCTTCTGTTAACTAAAGGAGAGTTATGATATTGCTTACTTCGAGACTTTTGGTAAATCTGTTCTTTAATGCTGCTCACAGAGCCAATTGTTTCAAGGATCAACTTCCGATCGAATATATTTTTATAGTTTTTGACTGTCTTTTTCTTGTGATTGTTTTTATCAGTGTAATGAACTTCAATCGAGTAAAATAGCAGCTCATCTTCACTGAGATATGACTGTTGGACTTTAAGCGAGGATTCAAATGTCTCGAAAATCTCTTTTCCCTTTGACTTGCTATTGCTTGGCGTCCCGATTCAATTATAGTAAAAGTAGAAGTTCTCTTGCTTATTGGCTTCATAATCCTTGAACAATATCTGTCTAAACTTTTTGTCGGATTCTTCGTAATCTATGATAATTTAAGCAAATTAATTTACCAATAATACTCTGTTGCTTTTTATCCTCAGCGTAGTAATTGCTATAGTTAATCACACATCACTGCTTACTCTGCATATTTGTCTGCGAAAAGATTCGGCGAGATCCTGTGTTTTTGATGATGTATATTTGGAGCTCTTTCTGATGCGAACCGGTTCAGGCCGACTTCGATCTCCGATGATTTTAATCCGACTAAGCTTTCGCTTAAATCAAGCATTTTTGACTCCTCTTTGCTGTTGTCAAGCAACGGGATCTGCTTGAGTTCTTGAGCCAACAATATCAAATCAGTGATATTGATTTTAAAAGAGCAGGTGTAAATATTCTTTTTGATTTTGGTAAATATTTTATCGATTGTCAGGTAGTTATCTCTGATAAGCTTGATTGTGAACTCTGCATACAGCAGCTCTGCTTTAAGCATGATGTACTTTTCAAAGTTCTTAATGATGTTCTCAATGTTCTTTTCTAAAGAAAGCCAGTCTTCATCATCTTCCTCATAGAAGTCAAGGCCGAAGTCAGAATAATCGATTTCAACATTCTCGTTGATGTCGAAGTAATCTTTCGACCACTCGTAAGTCATTTGGTTGTAAGGGTTGAGATCATGCAGGACAGATAAAGTCTCGTCATATCTTAGCCGAATCAGCACGTTGTTGATGTGGTAGCAAGTCGCCTTAATAAACACTCCTCTTCCTGTCTTCAGATACCTGATCGACTTATTTATAGAAAGCATCAAATGTGTTGATTTTAATTACAAACAGCTGGTCTCTTGAGATCAGTTTGACAAATATTATCTCTTCGTTTTCATAATGCTGTAAGTCAACT
Organism: Euplotes woodruffi; assembly: GCA_027382605.1. Classification (NCBI taxonomy): domain Eukaryota; phylum Ciliophora; class Spirotrichea; order Euplotida; family Euplotidae; genus Euplotes; species Euplotes woodruffi. Next base: position 4,252 of record JAJLLT010014494.1, on the reverse strand, counting down.
CGATAGTCGCAGAACTCTTCAAAGGCTTGTAGGAGTCTCGTGTAAAAGTCCTTATAGTAATTCTGCATAAATTCTTTGTTTTTAGCAAGACATTCAGGGAGATCCGGGACATCATACCGTCTTTCTCCGAAATTCTCTGAGTTGTTGAGTAAAGTTTCGATTGAAAGATCAATATCATCACCGCAATACTCTTCAAGAATTCATTTACATCCTAAATTTGGACCGAGATGGTCTTCTTCAGCTTGGTCTGAATTCTGATCGTCGTTGTCATCGACTATTTCTTCAAAGCGAACGGTGGGTTTCTGTATCGATTGTCTTTCGATTTCTTTGTTGTAGGGGAGACTTAATGAAGTGTAGCTGTTTTTCATATACTTCCTCATGTCTTCGTTTAAAATAATAATTTTGATCTTCATTTGCTGTTCATCACGGTCTGTCCTGACTAAATTACAGTACTGATCGTCGAGCAGGCCTTTGAAGTAGCAGATCTCCGAAGTGATAGAGCGCTTTGCAATTAACTTATTCATCGTGCTCTGTATTCTTCGGTCGAGTGCGTTCATTAGTAAGTTATGGTATGTGCAGATATTCGTAAATAAAAACTTATCGATTCCAGTGAAATACTGAGCAAGCTGTCTAAAAGCCCTCTTCGTTGTATGATATATATTTTTATTTTTGTTCTTTCTATTTGAGAACTTATTACGTCTTATTGAGTAAAGGCCAGACTCCTTTTCAAGGTAAAGCTCAGTCTTAATTCATGTTGGGTTTTTCCGATCTTGCTTGATGAAGTACTGAGCGGTGCATTCGTAGATTCTATTTTTCCTCCCCGGTACTATGTTTTTCGAGGCAGAATACTTTCACGAACATTAGGTCGTTATTACAAGTGTGGACGAGCTCAAAGCCCTCGCATAGTCTATATCTTGAAAGGATGTGAATAAAGTCTAGCGTGATCTTTTTATTGTCTTTTATCCACAGCCACTTTTTGCAGTATGAGTTCGCCTGTCTTATGCTTTTATACGGAACAAAGTTAAAAATGTTCATATTTGTGCCTTTGAACAGGTAATCAGGAATCTTTGTATCTAAACTTATTTTGCGGCTATTTGGCCTCTTTACAGCTGACGATTTCGAAACAGAAGTTTTCAATATCGAGTTGGAGCTTGACTTTTTATTTTCTTCGCTTTGATTATTGATTGCTTTTTGGTAAAAATCACAAGGCAGATTCAAAAGTACGCTCGAGATTCGATTTTGATACAGTATATAAGTAAGATTCATGTCTTTTTGTTCATCTCAATTAAAAAGATTACTGACTCTCACAACATAGTCGTTTCGTTCGATAGACTCGACGTTAAAGAAGCCCATGAAGACGACAAACAAGTTAGGCGTCATCCAGACTGGGCTTAAAAACAAAAGCTTTCTGACTCCATTTGATGAAATATCCTTGACTAGAAGATCTTTTGATAGTGCAAGAGAAGCATATTTGTAAAGGCTTTTAAATACATTCCTTCTAAGAATGACATCGAGGTTGACTTCAGGGTACTTTATAATCGGGTTAATGCATCTCGCTAAAATATCGACCCTCGCGACAGTTAAAAAGCTGTGCCAGTTCCAGATATCTAGTTTATTTTAAAGTTTTCCTAAGTAACTTTTTGTACCTCTGTTTGAAGTTTGCAACTCCAAAGAGGTACTTATTGAGGTTTTTGTCTTCTTCAGAGACGATATGTTGGACATCTTCAAATTTGTTAATGTAGAGTCGGTCTTCATCTTCCCACACGTACTCGTTTATTTTGGACAAGAGGTATTTGCTCTAAAATATAACAGCGAGAATCTTACCTTTTTGCAGTTCATAAATGGCTCTGGGTTGTCGTAAAAGTAATGCTGAAGATGCTCTTCTCTTTCAAATGCACATCAGAGCTGACTGAGGTATCAAATAGTGCGATCTGTATCATACACGTCTTTTATGAATGACGAGATTCTGTGATAGGTACTGCTCGGCTCTGTCTGCATGTTGTTTTTATTCTGATCTATCAGCTTAGTGCTCATTTCTCTGTCTCAGCAGAACTTGTAAATAATGTCATCAGATGCAATTATAAAAATCGATATTTTTAACCGCTTATTTCTGTTTTCAGTATTTTGAGGAAGTTCTGTGATAATGTAGTTCAACACGATATTTGATGACCAGTAGTATCCAAATTCTGCGTTTTTAAGGCTTGGGCTCTCTGTCGATCATTTGAGTATTCTTAAATTAAATGATTCGTAAGTTCTTGCCGCTGAAACATTGAGAAAACTTGCGTTGAGGGTATACTCAGTAAATAAAATCTTCCTGTAGTTCGGTTCAAAAGCATACTCCATTAGTTTGACTTGATTTAAGCTTCCATACAGTTTTGATAATTCTTTTTTATCTGTATTTTTCCATTGGCAAAGTGAAGGCCGGAAGTCAGTGATATTACTCGACTTAGTAAACATTGAATCGTAGTAGTTGGACCTTCAAAATATTCACTTTTGAAATGGAGTCAGCCTATTCTTACTGTTGGTCTTTTCTATCTTCGAAGCAGGGGACGGATCAGAGCTTGAATATTTAAAGAAGTTCTCGAATTCCTTATAGTTAACATAATATCCTTTAGTAAGCATCGCAAGGACTTTTAAGTCTTCGTTGTTGTGGATATTTCCAAATTTGCTTTTGTAGTTATTTTTCATCTTCTAAAGAAAGCACAATGAATCTGGCGTCAAATCTACTGAGTTGCATCGCCATGCTGTTGTACGTCGGATAGCCTCCATTTCACACCCCCATATCAGTAATGAATATAATGCTTGGAATTGATAGGACTTCAGTTTTTGATAGCACAAATATTGCCTTTTGCAGTATCTTTTCAATACTTTCGCTTGAATACAGAGACTTGACATTTGAGTGGACTTTGAGGACAAGTTGTTTTTCTAGTCTTGAAAGCTCCGAGTTAATTTTCTGCGTCATCTTCCATATGTTTTCTTTTTCAATGTTAAGGTTAAGCAGCACAACAGGCATGCCGCACTCGATAAGATCCTCTTTGCATATGTGAACTTTATTAAGACAGATGTTGCTTTGGTCTGGAAATCCTCAACCGATGATAGAGAGGTTTATTCTTGGGTTGAACTGGAAGGTCTCTTTGTTAACTCTGTCATTCTTCTGAATGTTTCACCGAAGATTGAATAATATCGCTGCAACGACCTCTCTCACTCTTTGGTAATACATTTTACCAGATGAGTCAATGTTGTTCATGCTCGCTGAGTAGTCGAGGACAAGCACGATGTTGTAGTTGAAGAAGTACTGGTTGACCTTAGTATCGCAAACAATCATTCCTCCATCTTTACTTTCTCTACTGGTACTTCCGCTTTTTAGCGTAATATTCATATACTTTACATCTTCATAGTACGGGTAGTGCTCATCTAAAATTTTGAGTTAGTTTTTGAGGGAAAGGATGCGATAAAAAATTATTACTATCTTGAATTTTTGCAGTTTTGATATTTTCACCATCTTCTTGATGAGTCTCTTCAATTATTATTTCCTTTGGTTTAATAACAGTGTTGATTTTAGACAAAAACCAATTAGTCGAGTCTGAAGGAGCTGGATTATCTCAACTAAATTTGATTAAATTAGTAAATCTAAATCAAATAAACTGAAAATACAAAATTAAAGAGTGTATCTACCTTTTGGTAAAAATTTCAATGGTGTTGATTTCAGGAATTTCAGTAGTCTCCTTATTCCGATGACTTTCCTTCGACTTCATTTTTCTTGATTTTCTTCTAAATGATGACAGTGATGGTTTACTTTTTCATTTTGTTTTCAATCCCAGTGAGGTTGATAGTTCCAAACTTCGAAAATGATTTGCTTTCTACTTCAATAAACATTAGATATTCACATGCGTGGATAAATAAAAGTTTTTGCTTAAGCAATGCGAAGATTATTTATTTTATCTATCAAAATTAGTACCATTTTCAAGTACCGATCCTTTCTTTGAATCTCGAATGCTTCAGAAGTCGTCCCTAAAGCGAAAGATTAGTACAGCACAGCACAATTAATTCAGCATAAAGCGTCGTTTTGCTTTTTGATTAAGCTAAGCTTATAACACGTATCCATCTCGGGCTTAAACTGAGCTTATTTTATGAAGTCGTGTTACTTCTGTTGGCTTGCATCTTGCGAGTCAGACATTTTGGATTTGCTTATTTATATTATTTTCAACTTATGCTAAGATTTAAGGGGTTTTGGGGTTTTGGGGTTTTGGGG
>JAJLLT010013437.1:0-10820 GCA_027382605.1 Euplotes woodruffi | reverse complement strand
CCCCAAAACCCCAAAACCCCAAAACCCCAAGATGGTAAGATAGGATTGAATGTATTTTATTATTAATTTTTTAAACAGAATAATATTTGATCTATACAATTTTATTGAGAAAAGAATATTTAAGCATCAATTGAATCAAGTCACTCATCAAAGTTGACTTCAAGATCCTTATTCTCAATTGTCTTGTCTTCATAATCCATTTCTTGTATCTCAGCAATGCTGCTTCTATTTTAATAAGAACAACAAAACACAAGTTCAATTACCTTTTGACTTTAAGATTATTATTTTCTAAGCTCTTCTTCGGCTTCCACTTCCTCTTTTCAGTTGCTATAAGCTAAGCCAGTCCGATGTTACCTTCATTTTCAAGTTGGTGGAACATTTCAATACGTTTCTGTACTCTTTCTTCGATTTTTTCTCTAGCTTTGCCTAACTTTCCAATCAGTTTATTTTTAGTGAACTCAAATTTAGCTCCGGGGTTCTTCTTGCTGCTATCCCGCCGAGTTGAGCTCTTGTTGCTGACCGAGATGGTCTCGTGGGACTCTTCTTTACTGACCCCCAAGTGCAAATGCTGTTCGCTCGAAGGATTTGATTTCTGCAGGTTATGCAAGAATACTTACCGCGTCGTGATTGGACTTGTTCGACACCAATGAATGCTTCCTGCTGTTTTCGTTATCTGAAGCGATGTCAGAACCTTTTGCATTCGTCTTTGATTCGTCCTGAGGAGACAGAGTCCTTCTTGGCTTGAAGATAGAAGCGATTTTACCGATGGCTCCTTTCTTCGACTTGAGAATCTTAAATATCGAGTTGTTTTCATCGTCGTCGTAGTCTTGCACGTTCATGTCGTCGTTGCGGATTTCTTCACCAGGCGGCAAGTTGTAGACTGGATTAATTTTGTATGAGTTGTCAACTCCTGGAATCTCTTCTTTTGACTTTGTTATCAAGATTTTTGCGTTTCTTGACATCTTGATTTTTGACATGTCGTTGTCAGGCAACTCAAACTCGTCTTCGTATTCCTGAAAGTCCTTGATAAATTGATTTGAAGTTGTGTTTTCTAAATCTGCAAATGAGGTATTTGGAGGTTGATGTGTTGAATACATTTTACTCGGCTTCTCGTTCTCTGATGCATGGACGGACTGCATTTCAGGGTTTACTTTTGCCTTTTCCTCTGTGTTATCTAGCTTCTTTCTAAAGTGTTTTTCAAGCTTCTTCATTTTCCGCTCTTCTGTTTCATTTTTGAAAAGTGAGAAGTCGTATTTATCGTTTCTAAGTTGTTCGTTGATTTCAAAATACTCATTATTGATTTTTTGAACGTTTTTACGAACACCGATATACTTCAACAGATCACTTTCGTCTTTAAAAATATATTGCTCTTGTGCCTTCATTATTTGACTTGCTGATTTACTCTGTTTATTTTTATTCATCGATCCAGAATTACTATGACTTCCTTTCGAGTCAAACGATTCGTTGACATCAAGCTTTTTATCATCAAGTGCATTCTTAAGATGTTCTGGATCGAATCTTCGTTCTCTCGCAATTTTACCATCGACTTTAAATTCATTTTTTTTAATGGTCAGGTCAATTTTAGGTTGCATGTCTTCAATAATATACAGCAGTTTCATAAACTCTTCATGGCCTTCGTAGTTGATGCGACTGATGTAAAGGCTCTTCATGTCTTTCATGAAGTACTGGACGTCTTCGATTTTAGCGATCATGTACTCATTCTTTTCATTTTTGGCTCTCTGGACATTCTCTCTGACCCACTTATCTTTTCTTCATCACAAGAAGAAATAAATGTAAATTTTTGGGTATTTTTCTCTGATCATTTCTTTGAATATAAAATAAAATCTGATGCTCCAAATCAAGCTGAAAGCGAGATTGCTTCCGACAATGCATAAAAACAAAATCATCGTGTAAATTTCATTTAAAGCAAAGTCTCTGTTCTTATCAAAAGACGTTGAAGTTGGGTCTTTAGCGGACAAGAAAAATATCCCGCAGTATATCGTTATCGTAGCAGTCAGCAATGAGAAATTTTCAATTTCATTAAGCGCGCGGTCAGCGAAAGGTCTTTTTAAATTATTGATCTGGATGTACACGACCAGAACGATAAGCATAATCAGCGCCTGGACGATGAGCCCGATACTGTTCATGAATACCGATATGAATATCATGAGGACCTTTCTGTACATTAGGATGATTTCCCAGTAAAAGAACTTCCTCTTGTACCCGTTAATCAAAAATCCGAATTTTTGCTTCACATTTATAGTCTCGAGCTTATCTTTATCGAGCATCATGAGGTAGAGCACACCTGCGGGGATCCCGATGCTGTAAATGAATATTCCAGGCAGAGCAACACCAAGAGTAAAGTAGAGTTGGTATCCAACGTAGCAGAAGACCTGCAAGTCCTTTCTTAGCCGATACTGGTTGTCGTAGTACTGGCAGTTAAATTGATCGACCATCTTTTGAGTGATTCCAGGAAACACCATGAAGATAATAAAAATGTAGGTTGTAACAAATCGAGAGTTCAAGTTTTCTGATTTATTTGTAATACTTCAAAACTATTGCAAACGATACAAAAACAGCTAGCGCAACTACCCACGGGAGTATCCAATAGGTTATTAGATTTATTTGCTGAGTCCGAATGTCGCTTGAAGGAGCTGTATTTGCATTTTTATCGACACTGCCCTTTCCTCTAAAATCAAGAACACAGTCAGTTGAAATTAAATTATCGCTTGCATTTGATATTGGTGTAACATATCCGAAAAATGACACAAGATTTGAAGGCCATTGGAAGTTGAAGGATGATGTAATCGAAATCAGCTGGATGTGGTTTAATAATATTTTTAAGTAAATTGATGTTGGTGATGGTTTTAAGGCAGATTTTATCAAGCTTTTAATCATAATAACAACTCCTATAACACAGCCAATAAAAATTCCTGCCATTTTTAATAAATTCAAGATTGTATTTGGACAAGCAGATCAGCCGTCTTCTCCCGATCGGCTATATCCAGGTAAGCAGCCTTGTCATAAAAAGCCGTGATATCCATCTGCTCAATCGCCTTTTGGATTGTAATTAGGTTCAATCATACCAAGTCAAGCAGTGACTTTATATCAGACCAGAAATGTATCAGTTAAGTTTGATGTTCTCCAGTAGCCAGGCTTTGGGCCAATATTCGAGCCACCAAGACATATCGCTCGATCAGTATTTCAAGTTAAGCAATCTGTTGGCGTTGTCGGTACGACCAATAAGTATGTTCCTTTCGGTCAAGTATATCAAGCCCCGTTTTCTCTGAGTCCTTCTCCAGAAAGTCACGGTCGAAGTCCAATACCCATTGGAAGCTCGTAATATGATGTCGGAACGACCCCAAGCAGATTGATAATAAATGTCTGAATCACTGGAATCGAGACGTCAATTCCGTACTCTCTCAACAGCAGCTTTTGACTCGAATTAGGATCTGCAATCAGATACAGCCCGGTAATATTGTAGACTCCGCTTACAGAGTAAAACTTTGTTTGTCCATAGACTTGGCTTTTAAACTGTGTTTGAGTAGTTGCTATAATTTTTCATCGATTAATAAAATGCTTATTAATAAGTCACATATCAAGTGCAAAGTATTTAAATAACTACAAATATTATCGGGTCGCTAAAAACGTAGTAAAAAACTTCAATGCTATTTTTTGTGCTTTAGTTCAAATAGCTTAAGTAAATCTTACATTTTGTGTCTACTAAAAACTCAATCATCGCTGAGTTCGCTGAAGTCACGACTTGGTTGTACTGATCGACAAGTGCAAGATACGTAGTTGGAATTGATCCTCCGCTCATAACTCCAGAAAAGTCTAAGCTTTTTAGTGATGGTCCCTGTGAACCAGGAGTTTTTGCTGATAATTCATTCGTTGAAGTTGTGTAGTAAGTATACTCATTTTCCTTGATTTCTTTGATTTCTCGAGGAAATCACGCATAGTTCGTTCCATAAAGCGTTGCTAAGTTGTTAACTACGTTTGAGTTTGAGTCAGCAGATGGTTCTTGATAGTCCCATTTTATTCCTCCTCCAATTGAAGCTTGATTTTGTGTTATATTTGTATTTATAAGCCTGAGAGTTCACATATCAGCAGTATTGTGATATCAAACAAAGTAGATTCCACCTCCTTCACCTGAAGTCGCTTGGTTGCTTTTAATAATTGTATCTGTCAATGTCAAAGATCTAATTGTGTCAACGTAGATTCCTCCTCCATGTTCAGATGACTTTCAATTTTGAATAGTTGAGGATGTAATCGTGTAAGAGACTTTATTACTTTGCTGCTTAAAATAGGGATTCGATGAGATTTTTATAGCTCCTCCAAGACCAATCAGTGAAGTAAATGTTGTAGATGTAATTGAGCCTGATTCAACTTCGTGCAACTCGATTCCTCCTGCATACAAGCTTAGAGGATCAACTGTTGTTGTAGTACCTGTAAATGTTCATGAGCTTACTGATATGTCAGTTCTTTCAATATAAATTGCGTTAACTGAAACAGTAAATGTCGATGATGAAATAGTTAGCGTCGAGAATGCATTTGTAACGTATATTCATTCACCAACTTTTGAACTTGCAGTATTTCCACTAAAATTGCAACTATTAGTAATTGATAAAGAGTTATAGCTTGTTGCGTGAACAGCTCCTCCTTGAATTGCCTGGTTATTTTGGAAGCTTGAGCTGAGAATTTTGACATTTGCATTACCAAGAATATAAACAGCTCCACCATAGACTGCTTGACCGTATCTAAAAGTAGATCCTGTTACTGTGATTGTTGATCCGGTACTAAGATACAGAAATCCTCCTGTAATTAAGTCAGATGATGCCATTTTTACACCTGAATTATCAAAGGTGCAGCCATTAACAGCCAAAGTCGTAAAAAGAATTCAGTAAATATTATTCGATTCTTTGATTGCTTTGTTATTAGTAAACGTGCAGCCTGTAAATGAAACTGAACTTGAAGATATAAACGTCAGTGTATTTCCTCCTCCAAGGCTTTGATTGCTTGTAAACCCTCAAGTTGTAAAAGATATTGACTTTGCATCACTCACATACATTACTGAAGAGTCAAGACTTGCAGTATTTTGATTAAACTGAACATTGCTAAATGAAATGATTCAGTTCTGCTGAGATGATATAATAGCTCGTTCCCCCATCTTGTTTGATGTGAATGTTGATTGTGATACTGTAAGCGATGTTGAGTCAGATATTCAAAATCCACCACAACTTAGTGTTACTGAATTGCCACTAAACGTCAAGCTTGTTACTGTAATCTTCGAACTTGTGATAGCTTGGGCAAAGTTTTCTTTTGCTGAATTTCCTGTTATCGAAACTGATGAAAGAGTAATTGTGCTCGAAATTGCATAAAATAGTAAATTGCCGTTAGTTGCTCTGCTGTTCGTAACTGAACTTCCTCCTAATATAGATAGAGTTCAAGAAGACAATCACTGGAATATAGTCGAGGAGTCTGCAGTTATTGTGTCCATGCTTACTGCATTTAAAGTCACAGTTGCACTTGTACTGAAAAAGTATAAGCTTTTTGAGTATATTGTAATTGATGAAATCTTTCCAGTAGTCAAACTAAACGTCGAAGTTACCGAGCTATAAGCTATAGCACCTTGATATGCGAATGAACTTGTAACATTAACATTAGTCGCTGTTACAGACGTGCTCGAATCAAGGCTATATACTCCACCTTGGTAAGCAATAATTCCACTATAAACCGAATTCGAGTCAGTAATCGATCCAGTACTAATTTTATAAATTCCACCGTCTTTCATCCCCGTTCAGTCTGATACTTTGATAGCATTGAATGTGCTTGTGCCTGTCGACGAAATCACAAATATTGTCGGGCGGTTGAAGTTCGTGTTTGTGTCTAATAAAATCAGTTTTTATTTGCTTACTTGATGATAACTGAGATTTCAGCGTTGTGCTGTCTGTAAGCGTCGTTCATTGGACTGTAATTGTATCAAAACCTACATATAAGAAACATATGTCATACTCATAATGTAAGGATAGTTCTTTTGATGAACCGACGCTGTAGCTCCTGCGGTTGTAGTCAAGCTCACCGACGAATATGTAATCGACGAAAATGCCATTTTGTAAACATTCATGATATTCTGACTTTGGCATAAATATGATGAAGTTCAGCCTAAAAATTTAAAATACTGATGTATCAAACCATACTTGTAAAAGGAGTTGATAAGCTTGCTTGAAATACAGAGTTTGAAATTTGGCTATATTTGTCACAAAAGCTTCTTACCCACTAATCCAAGGATTGTTCATTATTTTAATGCATCTGTTGTTTAAAGTTACAATATTATTCGAGAATGTTGAACCGTCTATTTTAAAGTTGACAGCTGATGGAGTTCCACTATAGCTAATAGACGACTGGTCAATCACTAATATCGGATTTCCAATAATATTGTTGTTTGAAAATGTTCATGTCTGAAATGTAAAACTTCATCCATCGAGGACTTGCAGGTAAAGCAAGTTGTTCATCAAGCCTGTTCACGGACTTGAAGTATCGTACCCGTTATACTGAAATATTCAAGATGTACAAGTGAATGTTTTGACGTAAGGAAAGAACAGTGCGTTTGCATTTTTGACAATGTTGTACTGAAATGTTGCAGTAATACTCATTGTTGTGTAAATGCTGTTTACTGTCTGAAGTGTTCCAGACTGACCAACTTTAAATAGGTAGCCATTACCATCTCCTGTCTCAACAATCAAATTATTTGTAAACTGGCTTGTCCCTGATATTGTAAAAGTCCTAAATGCTTAAAATTATTTGCTTACGACCAAAAGTATCTCTCAAAATTAATCAGAGGTTTAGTCATACCCTTGGTGATCGATGAAAAATTGACTAAATTTGTTGAGCTTGTAAGAACTGGATCATTTGATATGCCTTTGTTTTGCGTGAAGATTCAATCTGTTCAAGCGAAGCTTTTATATCAATTCGCAATTAAAATCGAGTGAGCAACTGACAGCGTCGTCCCAGCGCCAATAATCCAGTTGTTAGTGAATGATAAACTTGAAAATATCATTCCTACTGCAATCTCGATATTAAGAATTGCCTTCATTTTGTAAGCATAACTTGATAACACCGTGTCAGTGAGTGTTAAGCTTTTAAAAAGCCCAGAGACAGTACTTGAGCTTTGAACGTTGTTCACAATAGGAGAATAAAGCTGTGTAAAATCTGGAATGTTGTTGCCGTTATACGAAAATACTGAACTGGTGAAACTGAAATAAGGGAACCCCTGAATTGAGATAATTGCACCATTCAGGCCACCATAGTTTGATGTAAAAGTATTACTTAGAAAAACTGCTTGCTGCATATTTAGTGTTATTGTACCAAAAGTGCCACCGTATGCCAAAGTATATGTCTTTGTAGTAAATGTAGATGGTGATAGTGAATTAAAACTTGCTTGGTCTGCTGCACTTGGCGTATTTGAAACTAGAGTCTGATGATCGAGGTAAATATTTGTAGTATAATAATCACTTGATCCTGGTGTATTCGTTGAATATCAATATACTTTAACGGTACCTTCTGTCGTCGCGGCTCAACCAATATTATTTGTAAACGAATTACTTGCCATATAGATATTAGATCAATAATGGGTTGCCTCGGTTAAGCTCGGGTTGTAGATATTCGTTGTAATTTTACGAATATATAAAGCGTCGTTATACAGAAAACCAGAGTTCCTTGTAAAAGTATTGCCGATAATAAATACAGGATATACTTTCTGCATTGTTGATTCGAGCATCACAACTCCTTTGACTCCAACATTGCTTGTGAACGTGTTCTCGCCAATAACTAGCAAAGAAGGATGATTCATAATTGAAACAACTGATTTTATTTGATAAATAGTCCCACTTGTGGATAGATAAGAAATATCTGTATTGGCGGTTGGCACAGATGCAAGAGACTGCACTTGACTGCATCCGTCGATCATCACATAGTTATTCGTAAAGGAGTTTGACTTGAGCGTAACGCTTCCAGCAAAGCCATATAAATTGATTGCCATAGCCTGGTACCTGTAATTGTATGCATTGGGAACCACGTTCATTCCAGTCATAAGAGTCTTCAGAAAGCCTAAGTATGTAAACGTGCTTGATTGAATCGTCAAACTAAAGCAAGGCGATGATGTTCAGGCTGAACTGAATGGATTTGTAGACATATCTGTCCCGTGATAAACTGTTGCTGCTTTGATAACCGCAGTTAGTGAAATATAGTTAAAGTATGCTTTCTTGTCAGCCATAGGATCTGTGACTGCTGTTCCAGCGCTTAGTGGGTAGTTATTAAAATTCTTAATAATACTACCACAATTTGAAACTCGACTAAAGGAACTACTACTTATCGTCATAATTGACCCGTATTGATTCGGACTTATTACCGAGTTGATGTCATAGAAAATATTATTGAACTCTCAGTTGCTTATTGCCAATGTATTTGGAGTTGTGAACTGTTGATTTGCTGATACTTTGAGCTTTATAAATGATCTAGATACAAGTTAGTATAACCAATAGAATAAAAAATAGTGTAGAATCATAGTTTTAAATTTATTATATTTGTAAAGATTAGTATAAAATCAATAATTAGATTACCTATAAGAAGACAATGTTCATTTTTCATCGCTGACTAGTCTTGCTTTTCACAAAGTTGCACTTGAAATTGTGTTGTTTGTAATATCAGTTCCAGCACTGTTTATTTTACATCATAAAGTCCTTGTGTTAAGACACGCAAGTGAGACACTATCCAGAGATGACAGTAAATTGTCAAGCGAGTCAAAAATAATATCTGTAAGTTTTACAATCGATGTAAGGCCAAATTTGGAGCCTCTTTTATTGATCACAGTCACTTTTGTGCCAGAATTTCCTCAGAATGACGATATATTGACACCGCCTGTGCTCGAATACGTGCAGTACAGAGGAGTTATCGAGATTTGGACGTCTGCATTGTTACTGTTGATGTAGTATTTATTTTGATAAAACCAAGGTGGGGAATACAGCAAGTAATGGGTCCCTTTCCAGAGATATATTTGGATCTGAGTGAGTTTTTGGACCGAAGCTTTGTCCATTCCGTAATTAATTGCATCTTCAAGATCATAAAATGGTTTACTAAGCGTTCCATCTGGTTCTGTGCCACTAGAAATCCATGTTGCATCGTTGGATACAAAAATATCAAGCGATAGTGTGGTTGTTCCTTTGCTTATTCAGTTTCCCGAATAATTAACCGTGTCTGTTATTGAGAGAATTTTATTTGTGGCTCAAGATAAACAATTTTGTGTTGAGTCAGGTCCGTTACAAGTTACACAGCCGGTTGGACACGCTGTGCACAAATTTGAGGTAATTAAACCATCTGAAGAAACTGTAATGGCAGGGTAAGATCCAGAAGGTCACGTTTTATTTGCATGTGTTACTAGTATCGCTTAGGAAGAAACCATTTTCACATATTTGACATTTCAAAGTTGAGTCTCATTGAAGTCAGTCAGTTTCATCCCAAGCTGGTGAAGTCGGATTTCATGAAGTTCAAGTATCGCTTACCATGATATACTTATCAACTCAAGTATCTCATGTTTGAGGATATTCATAAGTTGGAGGATTTGCTGTTCATATACATGTATACCCTGTCGTTGAATCGACTTGATTTTCTTGAGTAACGTCACAAGAAGTTGGAGTTGGAGTTGTAGTTGTATCGCCTGTTGTGCTCGATCCACCTGTTGTACTAGATCCACCTGTTGTGCTAGATCCACCTGTTGTGCTAGATCCACCTGTTGTGCTAGATCCACCTGTTGTACTAGTTCCACTTGTTGTGCTAGATCCACTTGTTGTGCTAGATCCACTTGTTGTGCTAGTTCCACCTGTTGTGCTAGATCCACCTGCTGTACTAGTTCCACTTGTTGTGCTAGATCCACTTGTTGTGCTAGTTCCACCTGTTGTGCTCGTTCCACTGGTTCCACTTGAACTACTTGTTGTAGTGTCAGTCCAGACTCATGTTTTACCATTATCAATTGTAACCTTCGAAATTGTTCAGCTCTTGCAGTTTGATGAAGTTCATGCAGTTCATAGTTGTGTATCAGGATGGAGAGTATATCCATCTTTACATTTATTTCATGTCGAAGTGTTGGTTAAATCACACTGCAATCAATTTGCGTCAGAACTTATTCACAAGTCTCATGGTGTAGTCGAAGAAATATTCGAAAATCACTGATCACATTGTGTTGACGTATTTATCGTGCTGCATTTAATGCAGCGACTATCTGATCACTTTACTAGCTCTTTAAAAATAGAGCTCATATGGGTTCCTGTTGTTTTAAGTAAATATCCTTTATCAATCATTGGTGAGTAAGTTCATCCTGTCAATAAGTTACATTTGGTTCAATACATCCCTCAGTCCTCTCAGGCTCCAGTAAACCGATTATTTACCAAATGTGAGGATATTGTCGTTCAGTCGTCAGTTCAAAGATTATAAGGCTGCGTTGCAAGTAATAGTCCATACTTGCATTCGTCTCACTGCAGCTCAGAGCTGCTATTGATCGATCACTTGGCGCATCCAAACAGAGTATTTTCTCATTTAACACATGCGCTGGTTGAGGTGAGCTGATACTCATTATACTTTCATGCAGCGTGGACTTGTATATTAAAAGCAGCAAATCAGGATGACAGTAAGAATCTATAAACATAAGCTTATCCATCTTACAAGATACACTTTCGAGTGGTATGTGGGCAGCATATTTAATTATTATAGCAGATTTAAATTCAAATATTAAATACTGCGAGGGGTTTTGGGGTTTTGGGGTTTTGGGG
>JAJLLT010013436.1:0-11025 GCA_027382605.1 Euplotes woodruffi | reverse complement strand
CCCCAAAACCCCAAAACCCCAAAACCCCTAGCTGTATTTAAAATATTGAATCAGATTGCAAATAATATTTTGGTTACTATGAATTACAAATGGCAAGGGGTGGTTATTGGTCTTCAAAGACCTTGCCCGTCAGTCTTTTCAGCTTTTCAATAACTCTGTCGATCGAATCCTGGTCTTTCATCTCTATGCAGTGTTAATACTGATTTATATGTTAATTACCGATGATTTTGAATTCAGTCTTGTACTTTTCGTATTCTTTTATGTGCGGAAGCTTATTTCGCAGCTTTTTCATTCGCGAATTTGGGATTCGCTGAATTAACTTGAACTTGATCCCGTTCTTGAACTTCACTACGTTCTCGATGTCGTCTTTGTCGATGATCCATGATATGTTCTTGGTCTTCATTTCGATCAGCATGAAGTGTTGGGTACTGAAAACTAGAATTCTCCTTTCGAAGTCGTTTAGTATCATTGAGTCGACGAATGTGATCTTTGGAAGGTCCTTTTTATACATTTTGTTAATGTACATCAGAACGTAAGAATCAATATTGTTGTAGGATTTTATTCTCAGATCGTTTTCATAGAAAGGCCGAGGCCATCTAATCCTCTCGTCGTTGTTCTTTTCATCAAATATTTTGAAATTGTACTTAATTCCATCCGTCGTTTTGGAGATAAGGTCAAGTCCACCTGCGATAGGTTTTATAAAGACTCCAGATATCCCTCTCCACGTGCCTTTTATGAACCCTTTCGCTCCTTCTTTCTGTGCGCCTTTGATCGGATGGAGGAAGACTCCAAGGATAGCTCCTTCGACACTTTTCAGTACTCTTTTCACGCCATATCCGACACCTTCAACAATATTTTTAGGTTTCTCACTCATAAGCTGTCCTTCGCGTTGGTGGAGGAATTCTTGGTCTGTGGTGAACAGAAGCATTCCTTTGGAAATTGAAGAAGAGAATTTGCTAATTGTTCCGAAGGTGCCTTCAGCAGTATTCTTTACTAAACTACCAGTGCCTTTGAGGATGCCGATTCCTCCCTTTGCCGCGCTGACTCTAAATCCGTCAATCGGTTCGTGTATGAAGTCGTGGACTCCATTACCGATGGTTTTTAATAGGTTCACAGGGTTACCGAGGATTTCAGTTGACCCGATGATCGATAGGAAGTTCTTCTTGATGCTTGAAGAGTAGTAATCAGAGAATAAATAGTTTATATCGCCCTGAGTTCCAAATACATTTCTGAGATGCAGCTTTCTTATCCTAATCGGCGCGTCTTCAATTGTACTCAAGGCTAGTCCGATGCTTTGGAAGTAGTTTCGATCTCGCACCATTTGGTCGCTTAAGCTTTGCACATCTGATCTCAGCCTCGCAATGAAGGATACGTCAATTTTGATCTCAGACGCTTGGATGGATTTTATGAATAAATTTGTTGATCGCTCTTTTAAGTTCACTTTCTCCCATTTTTCTTCAGCCTGGTCGTCTTGCTGGTTGTTGTGATTTCCAAAGCTAAAGTGATTTACTGTTGAATCGCGGATTTTGTAATTGACGCTGACAAAGCCAGACATTTTATCGTATTCTTTGATAAACTTTTGGTCGTCTTTGAATGAATTTCTCTTTTTAGAAGGCGAGACTTCAAGTTGGTCTATGTGAACTCGAGAAGAGTTTCTTGGATTTTGCACGATTTCCTTCGATTGAGGTGTTTCTGACTCAATTGCCATGCTGCTTGAAAAACTTGTTATATCTCTGAAGTATTTAAAGAAGACTTTAAGCAGCTCATCATCAACTTTTAGTTGTGTGTCACAAATTGACATTTTGAGATTTTCGATGAAGAGCACTCCTCTTGTATTTTTATTGATAATCACGTTTAACTCAATTGCTGGTTTATTTTGCTTTTTCTTCTTTGACCTGAGCATGACAGGGAATAGTGTGTTGTAACTTATTTGGTTATCAATTTGGAAGTTATCGATTAAAAATGAAATATTTTTGATTTTTGGAGTATCAATGATCTGGAAGAATATTTCACCCAAGAATATATAAGCAATTTCCTTTCTATCAACTTTCGATATTTGACTAATTAATGACAGTCCTATTTCTTTGATCTTAATATCAATTGCCTTAGTTTCTTCTTCCTATAAAAATAAATAGTGAATTAAGTTCTAAAAGACATATATAAAATTACATGTTCGTCCTCATCTTCTTCGTCATCAAAGGTATCTGTAAACTTAATATATTTCGTAATATTTCCTGAACTTTGGTCATCGCCTTCATACCCGTCATGAGTCGACCCATCAGTGTAAGTTTTCATGTAAAGCATTCTGCCTTGTCAGAATCCAGTCGGAATCTTAACAATGCTCTCTTGGTCCATGACTTCCATATCCACTTTGAACTCGACGTCCTCAACGAACTGGGGATTGTGCTTTAGAGAGCCAACGAAGAACTGTCAAACTATCGTATTCGAGGTTGTATCAGGATTTGTGACACCGTAAGGCATCTTCTCCATCACGTCGATGTAATCAGCCGTGATGTTGCCTCCTTCCTGTGAAACCATCAACGATACGTATTTCGAGCAGTTTTCAATGAGGTATGTTGGCTGGTTTAAGTTTTCTTTTTCAATAATCACGAAAATTGTATTCTCGATAAGACGCTTTTCAACTCTTAAAAGCTTAAATCAGTGCGAGTGCTTATTTGACCTGGACTGCACTGAAACCACTCCGACTGTTTTTAACGGAATTCCTATATTATAATTTTGGTAAGAAATAATCAGTTGTGTTTATTTGTGATTTTAGTATTTAGCAAAAATAATTTTATATTTAAAAATCTCTTCGCTTAATTAATCCGTAATCAATTGTAGATTTTAACCTATAGTTCTCGAGTAATATAAAAGCGATTTTAAATAGCCGAATTACCTTGAGTCCAATTCCACCTGGTGTCTTCGTCATTCATCTCTGCTTTTTCTCTTGTGTCAAGTGCTTTTATCGAAAGTAGCTGAGGGAACTGATCATTCGGCCAGAACAATATCTGTCTTTCGTTCGGCTCAAGTATCTTCATATCGTTTTGGTTTTGGAACTGCCTGTACTTCAGCGGAGTATCCAGGTGATTTACGATCACGTATTTGGGATAGATCTTGATAAACTTCGAATAAAGCTCAGTCTTAATCTTCTCACTTGTAATTAAATCAAGCGAGGTCGAGTATACGAACTCATAAATAGAAGTAATGTTGTTCTGATCATCTCTTGTCCGTATTTTGAAATCGTCTTTGTACCCTATCGTCTGTGTGTTCAGCGTTTTCGATGAACTTCCTTTATAAGATAGCGACATCTTTGATACCTTCCTTGCCATGAGCAAATATCGGCCAGCAAGGATCTGCCCTGCAATCCTTCTTCTAAAGCTTTTTGCATATGTGAAAAACTCGAAGTTTAACCCAGTGTAATTGACAATATTGACTTTGTTATAGAGGATCAGCTCGATGCCTGCCCTTTCGCGTTCGATCTTAGCGAGCAGAGTGAGGTTGAATCCTTCGATATCAGTCATTTTGACTTTAATCTCGTTGCTGTTGTTTCTCGGATCAATCGCAATAGTCGTGTATTCGAAGCAATCAAGCTTGACTTCAAGCTCGAAGAGCTCAGTGAGGTCGTGACAGACGAAGCAGACTTCCTCTCCTTTTAATATAAACTTCTCTTGTCGATTGCTCGGCACTCTTACGTCGATATTGAACGGAAGGCAGTTACGGATGATAACTGGCGGTAGGAGATTTAAGTTAAAGCAAATGTCAACATCTTCGTCTCTGGTCTTGCTCAGGAAGGTGTACGACATGCTGTGAGCGATAAACGTCTTGTCTTTGCCGACGACAAGACCACTGAGAATCTCCAGCGGATTGAATGACTCGCTCCAGTCGTCGTTTCCACAAAATGTTAGCGATCATTTATGGTTTTCGATGTTGCTTGTTATCGGCAGCTTTTCATTTGGATTAATGATGTACTCGTCACTTGTTTCATTGTAAACTCTTAGTACGTAGACAAATGCAGTTTGATTGTGGAAAGTAAATATTGTTCTTACTGTCAGAACTTTGTGCATTTGGTGGAGGTGCACACCATAGTACACAAAGTTATCTGGACTTAATTCATGAATATTTCAATGAAGTTTCGACAAATCAATCCTTGGGATTGATGAATACTCTCCTTTGAACTGGACTGAAATCGGCTGATAAACTTTGCTTGGCTCTTTTATACTTCCATATACTAAAATATCTTTTTCTTCTTCGTCTTCAACAATATTTTTGATTTCAAAATTGATTCCTGTAAGATTAATAAGAGAGACAGGTGATGCAAGATCATCTTCTGAGTTATTCGAGTTATCTTGTTTTGGCTTTTTAGATTGTTCTTTAGTTCCTCTTCTAAAAATAACATCGTCAACGGAGTATTTTTCAGTTTCTTTATTTTGGTATTGATCGATGTACTTAAAAAGATCGTCATCAGTGTCGTTAACTTCAGAATTAAGCTTTTGCCACATTTTATATGTATTGATTAAATTCTGCAAAATTACATCACTGAGATTGATATTAAGTGTTCGATCTGTGCTAATGGTGATCAGAGATTTATTTCTAAAAGTGTCGATGTACATGTACAGCCTAAAGTTTTCAATCAATGGTTCCCACTCTCCAAGCTGTGCATTGTAATAAAATCACGAAAGAAAAGTTGCCGTTGAACCCCTTGATGACTTCATCGTACTCTGCTTTTCAAAATGAACCTCTGATATATTGAGATCGAGTACAGGGTAGTAAGTATTGGACTGTTCGTTCATAAGCACAATTCTAAGTCCAGAAAGGAAAATATCAATAGTATCCTCGCCTTTTTCTCATTCTTCAGTTCTCATAGTGACGTTTCCTGATATTCCTTCAACCTTCTGGATGTTTCCGAGGTTGCTTTGATAGCTTTCGTCATCAGGATTTGCGAAGAATCCGGTTTTTCTAATCATATCTTCATCTTCAGTTGCTTTCCTCTCACCATTTAAAATATTGTATTTCAGAGTATTGCTGAAGTAATGAGTGATTTCTGAAATTCTCCTTGATTTAAAGTTACTTTCTCTATCATCGTTTTCCTCTCCAATCCTCGTATTTTTGTTATCAAACCTGTTGATGTAAGTCTTGACTCTTCTGTTGAAATTGAAGTCTTTGTTGATGTGTTTGACAAGGTCAACTCCTTCGAGTTTATTTATCTAAAGAAATAAAAATAGCTAAGATACCTCTTTCTTCATTATATTTAGTCATCTCCATGACGATGTTGTTGATGGCTTGCTGGAACGAAATAATATCTCGCAAGGAGAACTTCAAAAATGTCCCGTCAACATTGATGTTCTGCTCGTTGTCGATTAGGAACTTCTGTTCCTTCGAAAACTCCATAATCGACTTTGACGAGTACAATAAATTTCAGGGAGTCATGAGTTTTCGAGTTTTCTCTCTGATATTGTTCATTTTACACACTCTAAACCCTGCCTTGAGCAAGTTAAGAGTCATGCCTCCAACGGGCATCTGGATGTACGTCTCTGGCTGGTAGTCCTCGATGCTGATGAAACTATTCATAGCTTTTGATTTCTGATACTGCCTTTCGAACTGGACTTTTAGAAGCTCTAAATACAATTAGTACTGATTGTTTACCTTTACATGCGTTGTAGTTTTCTCTGTGGAAGTTGAAGTTCAAATGGCCTTCACAAATCACCACTTTTTCATTTCTTATATCGCTTCCCAGCAGAAATGAAGAATCTTGGATGTCGATGATGAAAGTCAGTTTACTATTCGGGTCTTTACTTGCGAGCTCTCCATTTCGTTTGTAGTATCCGTTAGGTTTGTCATCGGAAAAGTCGTAGTCGGGGAAGGCTTCTCTGAAGAATACAAATAGCTTGTTGAAGACATAAGGCTTGATGAACATCTTAACTTTCTGCAGGCTCCAGTTAATCACTTTGTCTCCGGTCTGCATCATCGTGATATCCATGCTGTAGTTTTTCCTTTTTCCTTTTGAAGTGTAAAGATCAGAGTTGGAAACTGTATTTTCTCATTTGATTGGAGCGAGGATGATGTTCTTTCTATTTTGTTCTTCCTCCTCAAGAATAAAGTACCTTCTGCTCCATATTTTTATTTCCTTGTTTCCTTTGTCGGTGTAATGTATATTTGCATTGTCGTAGAACGTCTCAGCGAGGAAGGAATTGTCGTCGTTCAAGATCTCAATCGATAAGAACTTGATTGCTGTGTTGACTCGCATCGAAATCATCTCTTCTTGGTTCATGTGCAGTCTTTCCAAGTCGATGTAATTTTTAAAAATGTACTCGTGCTGCAGAGAATCAGTGAAATTGAGGTTGAGATCCATCGTTCGAAGCAAAAACGTGTAAATATGCTGAGTTAGAACTAACTTCATAAGCTCTTTGACTTTTATATCAACATGCAGTGCTTTTTCAAGTTCATCGCTTTGTATTTCCTCGACTATTTTAGTGTTGACAACAGTTTTCAAATCGATCGTCATATTGAAGATATTAGTGATTTGCTGAGAGTTGTAGCTTAAAACTACACTGTCTCATTCGATATTGAAGTCAGACTCGAGTCAAGGCTTATCTTTGTATCGGGTCCATCTTCCTTTTGATTCTTTAATGCTGTTGCTCATGTTCATGTTTTTAATGCTAAATACAAAATTATCAGCAGAATGCGGCCTGTCTCTTAGAAGGATCATCGGATTGGTGATGTTAATTTGGATGAGATTGAAGTTGTCCGGCTGTTCGAGATCAACTTCTAAGTAGTTGATCTTGTTGATGTCTTCACTCTTCATTGAGAACCACTTCATCGTTGGCTCTTTCAGCTTTGCATCGCCAGTAATTGCATTTAAAAACTGGTCGAAGAAGTAGTCTTTGAACCTCATTATATTCTCATGTTGATAGTGCAGAACGATCTCGTCAAGGTTGACGATAAATTTATTGTTGATTTTTGTATCTGGACTCAGCATCTCGTCTTTGTAAAACTCGCATCGTAAATCAAACGGTATATACTGTTTCTTTGATACTTTATCCCGGTTCATGTGCAGGAGGTCAAAACAACCGAAGAGCGGAGATTCTACTTTGATCGGCATGTTCTCTCAAGTGATTAGGAGAAGATGATATCCTTGCTTTAGCTCGTACACCGGCATTAGTTTATCAGCGCTTATGTAAATGTACGGTTTATGGGTTGATGGGTTTATCAAAGTCATATTTACTCTTAGGAATGATAAATTTAGCTTCATAATGCTCTTTTCAAAGAATAAATTGGGATTTTCTTTAAACTTGGTCTTATCTGTCATCCGAAAGATATCACCATCTGATGTTTTGCGAAACTGCTTATCAGGATCCTCTTCAATCGTATTTTGATATTCTTTAGTTTCTTCATCAAGGTTTCGATTTGAAGGTCGTTTATTTAGAGCTGATTTTGCTTTTGTGTCTTGGTAGTCAACATGTCGAAAGAACAAAATCATTTTCTTTACTGATTCAGGTAGGAAGTTCAAGTTCACAACATCTAAAAATACGCTAATTGAGAATGTGTCTCCTTTGTAGTGCTTTGAATTCTTGTTAAGAATACAGATTGATAGATTAACTTTGCTTACTGATTCTATTAAAACAATAGAATTTTCACAGTCGTGCACTTTTATCTTGAGAATATCAGCACCAATAATATGAGAGTATTTTCTGTCAAAAGACCTGATTCTTTCATTCTGATAAACTATATTTGCTTTGGTAGTTGTCTCGAAATTCAGACTCATTTCTGAGACTGCAAAGTTTAAAAATTTAGAGAAATCATTGTCATTAATCATGTTGTACTCTAAATTCTCAAAAAATAAATTCATTTCAAAGACTTTGACTTCAGGGTTGTTCAACATCGAAGTTCTCATTTGCTGAGTAATTCGAATATCATTATTGTTCGACTGTTTTTCAAAATTTTCAGTGAGATTTTTAATTTCGAAGATTCTTTCTCTGATTTCTTTAATCCAAGCTTTCATGGATTCTTCATCTGTTGCATATAGGTAAATAGGGTTGTCGTCGTTGCAAAGGTAAAATACATTTTGCAGGTCGTTTCCTTCATCATACACATCGACGTAAGCATCTTTTAAGTAAAACCAAGATTCGTATTCTTCAGCTTCATCGAAGTCTTCAGGGTAGAAGTAAATATAGCTTCCAGATAAAATTGCAAATTGTTTATTCCAATACTGCAGTCGGTCGCCTCGTTTTCGAAGAAAGCCAGTTTTAGTGGAGTTGTTGACAATATCATTCTTTTCGTTCATCATTATTTTACTTGCGAAGTCCTGGTCTGAGATCTCAATGATTTTATTGAAATTGATAAGGCTGTTGTACCTCTCTGCAGACATGTTGATTCGGATATCTGAGATCTTGCCGTCAACGATAAACTCAGCATGCTCTTCAGAACTGCTATTGCTATTATGCAACCTTTGGCCGACTTTAAACCCAATTTCGAGCTCTTCGATGACGTTGAAGACTTGCTTACTGAGACCGTTGAACAACTTGTCGTCTTTAAGAGAAATCCGTAGTGAGTCTCTTTCGTACTTTTGCCAAAGATTCATCGACTCGAAGTATTGCAGCTGCGTGCCTTGGATTGATCAGTTCATGTATTTATAAAGTGGCTGATTAAGGTTATCTTTGTCGACGTTTAAGCTTAAATTTCCAACTCGAAGAACATAAGCCGGACTCTTCATGTCGTTATTCTGACTAAAAGGTAAGATAATCTTCGGACTATTAATCTCACATCTGAGAACATTAGTCGTTTTCAGGAGAGTTGATTGTAATTTCTCTTTTGTGTTCTCCTTGGCTAAATAAAATTTGTCCCAGGCAGTTAGCTTGAGCTCTTCACTTGAACTCGCTCCGAGGGAAGTAAAAGACTTGATAATTCGAAGTAGTAGTGCTCTGTAATAAAAATACATCGGCTCAACAGTGACGTCGATTTCGTAGTCGACTAGTGATCCTTCTCTATTTCTGATAACTTTAACTTGGTAGATGTTTTGCTTGTATAACCCGTCAGATTTATTCTTTGACGTTCCTGAATGACCTAAGTTATTTAGAGTTCGAAATAGGGGTAAGTAAATAGCACCAGATTTACTTGACCCTTGACAAAACATATCAAGAGTAAGGCTCTCCATTGATGTATTGAACTCAAGTTCTCTGAATATCTTCTTATTCATTGAGAATCATCAATTGCTGTATCCAAACAACACCCCGCATTTATTATTTGAAGAGTCGTCTTCGATGTTTAGTTCTCCTTTGATTCATTTATATTCGATTTGCAGGTACATATTAGTCTCTTCTCGTTCAGCTTGAGAAATTCCTTCAAGGCTGCTTTGAATGAGCTTATTGATTTCCTCAATTTCTTGTTCAGAGATATGAAAATCAGCTTGTTCTTCACCGTGTTCAATATTCGTTTGATCTGCATCTTTAGTTTCTTCAGTTGTTCCTCCAGACATCCAGCTGAATACGTTCCAGATAGAGTTTTGCCTAGTGACTTTTCTATTTTCAAGCTCTTTTTCCTTTTCGTGATACTTCTTAACCACGACTGTTGTCCAGTCTTTCAGCGAGCTAACGTCAAGAGCACCGAAGATGTAATCGTACTGTCCCTGCTCGAAATCGTCTAAGATGTTGTGTTCAATTGAGTTTAGCTCCGCTAACACTGGAGAGATGTTTTCAGAATTGGATGGGATTTTACCACCGTTCGTCCCTTCGATTCTTTCACTCAGTTCCTGTTTTCTCGAAAACACTCTATTAAACAAGTTTTTGTATTGTTTCTCTAACTGTTCTTTCGCGATGGAGGAGAGGACAAACTGGTTATGAGAACCGTTTTTCATCCTGATGGTTCTGAGTACGCATTCGATGGCGTATTTCCACCACATCTTCGCGTTTGGATTCACATTGTAGCCTTTGCACTTATCAAACTTCCTTTCATCAAGAATGGAGTAAATGGGCTTTAAAAATTTGTACTTCTGAGTTTTATTGTAGCTGTCCTGAAACTTTTGGTATTGAGTCACTCTTTCGACGATTTTAATCAGGTTGATTAGTTCTTTCTTCTTAAGATTGAGTGAGAAGTCCTCAACGATCATTTCTATCCAATATTTCGGCGTCTTGCTGTCAAATTTATTCGATGTCTTGAGCCTTACGTTTGCTGAGATTGGTTTCATAATATAGTTGATTTCGTGTTTGTCCTCTTCATCTCAAAAATTAAACGTATCAATGGTATTTAGATGACTGATCTTCCTTGAGTCACTGTAGAGCGAGAGGTTTGAAAGAGAAAGAAGTTTGTGCATAGGCTTATCTTTATTTTCTTCAACAGTTCTATCAAAAAACTGAAAATCCCACTTGTCATTAGTAGTAATAACATTAAGCTGCTCTAATTTGAGCCCAAGAGTAAATCCAGACTGGTCCCCGTAGTCGCTGTCGAGATTGATCTCGTATCTTATGTGGATGTTTTGAATTTTGATCTGAATGTTGTCTAAGATCCTCATCGAGAGTCTTTCCAAGAACCCTTTGCCTTCAGATTCCTCTTCGACTGCACTTTTTCTTAATGAATTAAGTAACGACTCTGCAAAGTTGGCGACGACTTCCTTCTTGTAGTTATTTGCCAATGAGATCAACAATCTCCCACTTGTCCTTGGGCTTAGATACAAGTGTGATCATTAATGAGTCCAAAAAGATTTCAACTGGAGAGCTAGACAGCGACATCCAGGGAACTGTCGCTTTTAGCTTTGAGATCTTAGCATATTTTATTGAAAAAGGAAGCTTGAACTTTTCAAAAGCCTGTGGTTTTAAGGTTGCGTTTTCAATCAGCAAGTTGCCGCTCCAAAGGCCCATTGAAATATTGTCCTTGTCAATACCATCAATGAACTGTCCGAACTTTGATTGTAGTATTGTCTTAAGGATCACATCTTTAAGTGAGAGCTTAAACATTTCTTCTTAATTCAAAATTATTTAATTCTATTCAATCCTATCATCAAATTTGGGGTTTTGGGGTTTTGGGGTTTTGGGG
>JAJLLT010013435.1:0-11177 GCA_027382605.1 Euplotes woodruffi | reverse complement strand
CCCCAAAACCCCAAAACCCCAAAACCCCAACTCCGTCTTTATTATTGATCCACTGCTGCCGAATAAACGCTGTAAATAAATAACCGAAATTGTGATATTTAGATTTGCAAATTCATAGGGTTAATGCAGACGCAGGGGAAGGAGGAAAGCTGGGTTAGATCTTCATCGGAGGCTTTTTGGACAGGACTTGCATGTCACGGAATTTTAACCGGTTTTCATCCGCTCAGTCGCCGATGCTGCACACTGTCTTGAATGTCGTGCTGATTTTGAAGTACTTCTGCCAGGTCACCACTTTGTAGTTCGCGATGGAGTATCCTGTTAGCTTTAGAAAGTCGTGGAATGTGTCTTCGATGTTTTCGAGGGTTTTGACCATCAAGCCGTAGGTTGATCCTCAGAACATGCATCATTTGTCCATGTTTGAGTCGATTATTCTGGATACGTGCCGACGGATCTTTTTGATGCTTTTGGCTCTTGTGATCCAAAATTTTATTACGGGAATTGTTCTTTCGTTAAGTAGATCTGGATTGAAGTTCATTTTGAACAATTCGTCCTTTGATCCTGTAGCTTCCTTGCTAAATGTGCTCCTTTCCTTGCTTGATAAGGATATATTTGCCGGTTTGATCTTGCCGTATACTTTTTCAAACTGATTGATGATTTCCTTCCTGTAAAGAAACAAAGTTCTCGGCGTGAAGATTTCGTGCATATTTTCGCGAAGCCAGGGCTTGTTGTATTTAAGGAACTTATCTCGAACGGTTTTTGCAACAATCCTGTCGGTTTGGAGATCAATTAGCGCGACTTCGTCTTGCATTCTTAGCTTCTCGACAATATCCCATTTTTCAGGTGAGAAGTGCAGCTCAACTGGAGATAGTTTGATGCCTTGCGTCTTCATGTACTGATCTACATTTAGTAACCTCAAGAATTGTTCCTTCAAAGTGAGTTCTTTTGTTTTAGATTTCACTGTCTTAATCCTCCAAATGCAGAAAAATCGACCGAGATAAAGACAAGGTTGGTGGATTATGAAGCAAACCGCAATAATTGTAGTTACTACGAGCAAAGTCCCCATATCTGCAAACATATTGTAGCTCGGGAATGTCAGAAGAATATTTATTCCGAGCATGAACTGAACCATTCCAAATACCATGATTGTTTGAATAAAGTAATACTGAGACGAAAATCAAAGCTGGTCTAAAATTACGTTTGCTTCTTCGACTTGCTTATTTACAACATTTTCACTCCCTTTCCACCTTGATGTTCTTGTAGCAAATCTGAAGTGAAGATAGTCCATGTAATCGTGAATTGGTAGCTTAAAAAACCATTCTGTAATGTTGATAAATAACATATCAATGGTAACCTGAAACGGAATGAAAACGAGAGAAAACATGACGTAGTAGACAAAGTCTTGAGTTCTGATGCCATAACTATTTGCAATTTGTGTTTCGTCGTAAAATAACCAAAGAATCATAGTAAACAGAGGATTGATGTATAACTCAATATTATCTCCAGCATAGTCTTTCACTTTATCAAGGATGGGTTCAACCTCAAATACTTCGATATTCTCATCAAAAGCTAAATCAGATTTCTTTATCCTTTTTCTGAGTTTTGTGCTTCTTTTTGTCATTCTCTGCTTTTTCATTTTGTTTATTTTTATTGACTTGACCAATTTCAGAATCGTTATCATAATCAACAAGTTGGTCTGAGTCATCATTAAATTCAGAATCATCAAAATCAAAGTCGTCATCATCAGAGATATAAATGTCAGATCCGCTTGAAGCAGCATCAAGGTCATCAAGAGCTTCATTTTTCTTGTCCTCTTCTTTGTTTTCTTTACCTTTTTTGTCTTCGGTTTTCTTTTGCTCAGTTTTATTTTTACCGTCAGCGTTTTCAGCAAGCAGTTTTTCTTCCTGTTTAAGCATTTTTCGCTTCATGCGCTCTTCCTTTTCCTTCATTTCGGCATCAAAGATGTCGTCTTGGTTAGAAAACCAGCTATTCTTCATTTCGATAATCTTCTCGCCTTTTTGTTTGACGAAGTCGAGGACGATGTCTGTGGCGTCTCCGAGGTAAGTACGCTCGAACATTTGCATACCGAACTCGACGTAGTACGACTGGAGAAAACCAACGAAGTCGCTTGCTCCAAAGGTGACTAAACCGCCGGTGAGACCACCAAGGATGTCCAAAGTCGAACAAACTACACTGTCTTCAAGTAACAGCTCGATTATGAATCCGATAAAAATATTAAGCCCTTTGATCGTCACGATCATGTACCAGATGTACAAAGAGAAGATGTTGCTGAATGAGAACTGGATGATGC
Organism: Euplotes woodruffi; assembly: GCA_027382605.1. NCBI lineage: Eukaryota > Ciliophora > Spirotrichea > Euplotida > Euplotidae > Euplotes > Euplotes woodruffi. The sequence continues at coordinate 8,869 of JAJLLT010013435.1, read as the reverse complement.
ACAGCAGGAAGAACACCCAGAACACACCTACAAATAACACGTTTGATCTTTTCCACGTGAAGAACTCCCAAATGTTCCCGTCGTATGCTTCTGGCACGTAGAACTCTCCGCGATTGTTCTTCTCTGGAATAACGATTGAGAGACCAACAACAACGCAGTACGCCCCGACGATGATGAAAGATACTGCTATTCTGCCTGTCCTAAGTAAGCTGTAGTCGATGCTCACATTGTTCGGGTCGTCAGGCATAAAGTCAAATAATGAGAACGGACACTGAGTCGCAGCTACAGATGCATCTCACGGAAACATTTCTGTCTTGTTCGTGAGCACATGTCCAATCATTCAAACACACATAAACAAGTTGATCGCTCATAGAGGAAAGTGAGACAAAAATATGCCCCATATTGCTGGAGGCTCTGACAACTTCAAGTTAGAAAAGAACTTGAACGTCAAGTTCTTTCCTCTCGCAACCAGCCGATGATAGAGAAGAAAGATGATAGCAATCGTAACTGACGTTGTTCCAATAATCAAATAAAGGACTAAATAAAAATGCCATTGGAATGCAAAAGCAATGATAAGTTCTGTGTGCGTCATACTGATGTATGTGTAAGTCACGTTATAAGCAACGTCAATCAGACCATTCTGCTCATCAGAAGTCAGTGCCTTCATGTTGCCGAACTCAAAGCTCACAGTGATAATCTTCTTATCAGTCTCGGTGTATTGATAAAAGTTTATGCCTAAGTCGATTTCCTGAGGTACGTTTGATAGATCTCCTCCAGCAGAAGTTGAAGGGGAAAAGGTCAATACACTGTTCTGATCAAAACTAAAATACTCTGCTTGATCTGCCGGGACTGGATCAGCATAAATATCATAAATCGAGCCTCCATTTGGTACTTCAAACCAGCGCGTTAGTGACTGTTGTCCGTCACCAAAGACTTCATCATAGACTCACTGAAGAGTAATTCCGTCTCATTTATCAGAATTAGGTTTTGCGCTAAAAGCATATTCTGACATAGGAATAGTTTCATTAACGCTGACAAGGCTTCATGCCTGGTTTTGCTCATTGACAGCCCAGATCGGAATATACTGTCCGTATCCTTTGCAATTAGAGAAAAATGGAAAATATGGGAGAATAATGGAATCTCTGCCTTGCCAGTACAAAGAATCAGGAACAAAAATATTCTTACCTCTTGATGTCACAACCCTATTCGCCACATTCTTACTTATTGTAAAGTTATTATTCGATGCTAATGTAACAGAATAATCAGGAGACTGGGATGCATCAATTAAATTCAGCTCAGGGGCATTAATCGGAAGTCCAATTTGGTAGGAGTTTTCAATAATCGCAATGAAAATATCATTCGTGCCATATGTAGTCCGACTCGGCTCCCTTATTTCCACCGTGCAAGTATTAAGAAACATATTCTTCATGTTTAGATAAAGACCATTGTATAGTAAAATATCGACCCGAAGTTGTTTAGGAACCCAGGCAAGGATTTCAAATTCCTGGACGTCATTTTTGACATTTTGTCTGCGTAAAAATAACTCAGGCATTTGGACTGGAATAGCTCGATCATCTAGAGATATACTATCTGCGATAGTAAATGATACTCCCCAGTCTTCGTAGTATGTAAAGTTGTCGTATTCAGTTTGTAAGCCTCGAAAGTCACAAACGACCATCGCATACGCCATTGCTGGGATACTAAAGATAACATCACTGTTGTAAGTCGAGTTAATCGGGTTCCATCTGATTATATATTCTCTTGCTAAATTGATGTAAGAGGTAATTGCATCAGTTGTTTGATTTCCACTATCAATGTAATTATGTAAAGAATATTCTATCTGCGTAATGTCTTGAAGCATTGTGTCGATAGTTGATGTTGATACTGAAGATGCTAGGCTACGCTTTTTGCGATCATAGTAAATATCTTCAATATCTAGATTTATTAAATTTCTCCTTCCACTTGATTTTGAACTAGTTTGCCTTATACTTCCAGAAACTAAAATAGTTGGTTATTATAATTTATTGACGGAGAAAAGTTATTAAGATTTAAATATAACATCAGGTGTTAATAATTTATAGCTTTTGTCTTACTCAAAAGTCGATTTACTGCATCGATTCCTCAATCAGTCAGTTCTCTTTTTCCGTCTTGATTATCTTGTCCAGTACCTATTTTTTATTTTAGCTTGGTTTAGTTTAATATAAAACAAATGAGATTTAGATAAAGAATAATCGTAAAATAAAATCAAAAAAGAGTGCAGCGAATATAAAATATTTACTGCTCGGTCAGATAGTTGGAGCAAGGTTATCAGTCCCAGATTTTGAAAAATCTGAGAATGCTTCAGATGCAGCTGGGCAATAATACCCCTCTGGGCACTTTTTATTGTACTTGCTACCATCTCCAGTTCCAGCATCGCAATAAAATCCTGGTGGGCATAAATTGTTGTACATCTGGCTGATTCCAGTCCCACTTGGACAGAAATACCCATTTGGTCAGTTAATAGTGCTTCTCGCGCCTGAAGATGATTTTCAAACTGATCCATCTGAGCAAGAAGTACTTTCAGTTACGTTAGTTAGTCCAGTAGTCGTTCATAATCGACCTTCAGGGCATTGTAGTCACTCACTCGCGTCTTTGACTCCTCTTGAAAACGAAAATGTACCAACAGGACAGAGAGAGCATGCATTAGACTCACTGGACGATCTATAGTCTCCAACAGGTCATATCGTTGGCCACGCTGTACCTGTTCCCTTGCACTGAAAGCCATTCGGTCACTTTGAGCACGAAGTCGACTGCACATTTAATGTAAAGTATCCTGGGTATCAGGCGATCGGAGCAATTGAACCTGCAGTTGGAGTAAAGTGTCCAACTGGGGTTTGAATTGGACTTGATGAGCCAGCAGGTCAATAAAATCCAGTCGGGCAGAATCCTATATTTACTAAATACTAAATTTTACCTGTTCCGATGATTGAACCACTTCCTGGTAAACAGTACGATCCTCCAGGACATAAAAATGGTGTTGAAATATTGTTCTCGTCTTCGATCGTCGTATAGCAGCCTTCAAGGCATATGTAACCGCCAGGACACAGGTCTGCTTTATATTTTGTGTACATATTCACAAACAAAAAGTCTGACAATAAGTGTTCATGCATTCGAAGAGGGATACTGATGTTGTCTGTTGAGTTAAATGTTAAATGGTTTAAAGATTTATCGATCAACGTCATTCCATCCCATTGAGTTTGATTAAACATACTCGAATAACTATCAAAAACTCTTGATTCATGTACTGATGCTGGATAGTCTATTATAATTATTTCTAAATAAACTTACTTGTCGATACAATATTTGCTTTCATTATTTTAGAAATTTTAGGGATAGCGTCCATTAATTGCGAAGTTGACCATCATCAGACATAATTAGTATTGTTTAATCCGTATCCATCGAGATATAGCCCATAATGACCGATTGATTTGTAGTATACGACTCCTCCGATACATTTTGTTAGTTGATATTCAATTTTTTCAAGATCTTTACAGCTTCTATCGTCAATTTTGACACCTGATTTAACTCCTCTGCCACAGATAAGACCAGGCCGGCAGAGGAGATAAGCATAGACAAGACCCTCATCGTTTCACATAAATCCTCTTGGACAAGCAACAGGAGAAAAGAGCCCTCTGAAAGGACAAATAAATCCAATTGGACAAGTTGTGCAGTTTGATTGCCCATAATGATAATTGAAAGTTCCTAATTCACAAGGGATCGGGCTCAAATTACCTCGACCAGGACAATACGTTCTCGGTGGTCATGGAATCCCCTGACTGCTTGGAGTTGGGCAATAATGCCCTGTTGGTCATTGTCCGATTCCGTATTGAGAAGTTGATCCCTGAGGACACATAAACCCTCTCTTGCATACTCCTGATGAAGTCGAGTTTCCCATTAAAGTAACTCCTGATTTAGCGCCTCTCCTTCAGTAAGTATTTTTATCTCATACCTGAGGGTTCTCGATTGAAGGATTGACTTTGTCATATTGTTGAGCTCCATGCACTCAGAAATTTCCTTTTGTTCAAGGCTTATTTGGATAATTAAGACCAAGAGCATCGCAAATATATCCATCTGGTCAAGTTTGAGCCTCTGACAGCGCTTCAAAAGGACACACGTTTTTATTGCATGGCTTTCACTGGCTCGATCTTTTCTGATCTGAGTAAGTTCCGACTCGTCATTGATTTGCACGGACATTGCCAAGTCCAGGTCAAAATGAGCCTTCTGGGCATTCAAAAATATCTTGTTCGTAAGTATAGTATCCTTTTGGTGGCTTGTCAACAACTTTTAAACTAACCCCAGATTGAGATATTAAGCTGAGGCTGTTGCTAAGACTCGCTCTGACAAGCAAGGTCACCGATCCAAATAGCGAGAAATCAGGGCATTTACAAACAATCAGATTACTGTTGAGAACCTGGGCACTGACAATATTTTTGGGGTTAAATGTATATCCAGCAGCATTGACTTCAAAAACTCATTTGACACCTGTTTTAAACCCACTTCCCTTGACAAATACTGTTGATCCTTTTGAGGATATAAGTTTGGGGTAAATGTCAGTGACCTGGATGGACTTAAAGACCACAAACTTATTTGTCGCAATCGTATAATCAAATCCATAGTTGTTCGAGACTTTAAGCTCGTATTCTCCACTTTGAAGTGTACTAAAGAAGCACAATATCTCACTTGATGAAATATATTGGATTGTATATGAGGAATATGCTCCGAGGTTGCATTGGATCCCGCTACTATCGATAAAATTAGCTCCAGTCACGTTTACAGTAAAATACTGCTCAAAGCTACTTGAGTACTCAGGATTGTAGCTACTTATAATAGGCGGAAAAATGTAGTTCACGGTTAGATTTCCGTAATAATCCTGAAGGTTCATGCTTAAGCTTATCTGAAAAGAAGTTTGAGCCAGTAAAGTATCAAAAGACGGCAGAACTCATGCTAACGTCTCAGAATCAATATATGTTGCTTCGATAATAGACGAATCGATCTTGATGTAATTCGAGATCGTTGTATTTGAAATAAATCCAGAGCCTTTTATTGTTATATTTGTCGAACTTCCTATTAAGATGAGATTTGGAGTCACTGAGCTTGCATAGACATCATTATAGTAAAGCAAAGGATAATCAAATCTCTGATAAAAATCTTGATGATTGTTGCTCATAAATACTAACTTATACCCTGTAGTTGTCTGTGGAGGAGCAGTAAATGTAAACCGAGTGCTTGATATAAAGTTTGAGATATTAAATACATCTCCGAATTCTGTAATCTTCACCACAATCGAAGGTAGCAAGTTCAATCCATTAACAGTGATACTAGTTCCGCCTTGAAGAGGAACTGCTGTCGGTAAAATATTAAGGACTGAGATATCTTTTTCATAAGTAAATTTAACTCCATTTCCAGTTGAATATATACCGGGGACAACAAGATCGACATCAACTGTTCCAGGATTATTTGGTGGTGATTTTCAATAGACAGTTGAATTCGATGTGCCGCTTTGCTTATTGACTCCTAAGTAGACTAATGAAATCGTTGAGAACTGTGTACCAAAGCTTCAATAAACAACCGTGTCTATAACACCGGTGTAGATGACCTCGAGGTTGGTTCCACCTCTTGATGGACCGCTTTTTGGATTTATTGACATAACCTGAAAGAATGTTTTATAGTAAAACAATTGGTTTCCTGTGCTGTACTTCAAATCGCCTTTAATTATTATAATCTCGTCTTGTTCATCAGAAGCAACCGGCGGAGCAACTGCTACCAACTGGTATGCACTTTGAAACGTGTAGTTGGTGACGAGATTGCTACCAAAATAAATTGAAAATGCAGTTCCGATGATTGTAGTGAAATTCCCTGTGATCGTGACATTTACACCTCCCGCAAGATAGCATTCGGTCGGAGTAAAGCTATCAATAATATTGAGGTTTTTATAAGTAAATAAAATCAGCGTGTTATTTACTTCATAAGTTCCGAAATATACTAGCTTAAATTGCACATTTCCATAGATGTCTCTTTGAGGAGCAGTTCAGTTTATAATTCCAGTTGTTATATTATACTCTGCAGGTACGTAGGAGTTTCCAAACGCTCACTGCGTTACATTTTGAATGAGATTGATTCCATATACCTCAACATTAACGTTTCCTTGATAATCAGCATCGTATCTTGAAAGACCAGTGATTGATGGTTCGTCTAAAAATGTATAGTATATTTGTTCTTGAGTATAGTCAACGCCATTTGTGCTGACATACAGATACATTTTGCGGTCGTTGTAAAGCTGTAAGTTAAGTGCATTCGGTGATTTGATTATCAAAACTTCATTACTCAAAATTAGTCAATCTAGCAGCATATCATCTTCATACCCTGTGAAGACAGCCTTCACATGGAGTGTATCGAAGTTATAAAAATTAGTCCCTGTAATTATGATGTCTTGCTCTTGAGCGTCGAATCCTTGTAATGGTGAAATTGACGCCAATGCTGCATTTTTAACTAAATGAATTATAATCGATGAAGAGTTCGAGATGCTACCATCATTCTGAGGCAATCCAACCATAACTTTCGGCATCGGACTTACAAATGTTACATTTGAGAAATCAGGAAGCGGGCACTCAACATATGTTAAATCAAAGAATATCGCTGTTGTGTTAAAAACATCGCCAGTCTCTACTTCAAAATAGCACAGACTTATTTCTTTGAAATTACTTCCAAAAAGCTTGAGATTTTTTCTTTGTCCAGAAACAAAGATTTTACTCGGGACCGACCAGGATATCTGATTTCGATTGAGGAAAAATGAAGGCTGTCCGGTAACACTTTCAACAGATCAGTTTATTTTTGGAGTATTGTAAACTGACAAGGCTTGAGTAGGTAAATAAATTGAATCTTGAGGGTTAATGCATATAGTCTGCCCTTCAATCTCAACGCATGTTTCATTTTGACTTACATCAGCAGTCCAATATCAAACGAGGTCGAATAGCATTGTAAGTTTGCTATCTTTTCAATAGAAAGCCTGAGTTTTCCAAAGGATTTGGTCGACTTCTGTTTGTAGCAAAGCTAGCTGATTTGTGCAATCTGAGCTCCAGGTAACTCCATCATCAATACTGATTTGGATGCAGAAGTCAGCGATTCTGAGAGCAGTGCTGGTCTTACAAACTAACGTTGATTGACTCGTGTAAGTGATATTCATTTCGACTTGGAGTTTATACGTCCTTCATCGAGTCTTCAGACCTTGCATATCGACATTGTTCGGGTTATTCAGAGTAACTTCGACATACTCAAGCTTTGAGTTGTCAGGATACATTCCGTTTAGCAAATAGGCTCTCGTATAGAGCTTGAGAGCAGTCACTTCTGGCATCTGATACAGCATTACGAATTTCTGCGTTTTATCATCAACTCTATTCGAGTTGCTATCAACGAGAGAAAGCTGAAAGACCTTTCCGTAACTTGAGATAGATGAAAGTCATACCGTTCAATCTAGTGAATTTTGAGAGTAAGCTCAGCTTCAAGTCGCGGCTGCAGTTTGAGTTTGAATATCAGTAAACACCATTGAGATAGCGTCAGTTCTACTTGACTGACTTGTACTTGAAATAATTGATCCTGGATAAACCACGAGATTCTTATTGTTAATCGTGAACTTGTAGTAAGGATTTAAATCTTGCAGCTGCCATAGAGCATCCACAAACGACAGCTTCTTTGAGTTGTTGAGGACTCAGTACCATTGCGAGCCATATAGATAAGACAACATTTGACTATTCGTCACGTTTACTCTCACATTTGACTGAAAAGCTGGAGACGGCTGAACAAATAAAGTATTGTTTTTACTATATGCAGCGATTCCCGCAAAATTATTCAAAACTTGGTTCTGCGAAGCAAGACTGCTGCACTGCTGATCGTTGATGTTGATTTCGGTACCAGTGGTGTCAGCTGACGAGTTGTAAAAGGTCAACTTTCAAAAACTAACAAGTCTGCTCGCAGCCAAATAATCTATCTGATATGCGAGTTTCGAGCTATAGACATCGACTCCATCAAAGTGAATGTTAAGCAGATTGAAAGAAGCGATCATAGGAAGCGAGGAGTCAGATCACGGCTTTATATAGCACTTTGACTCTGATGTGCTTAGTGATATCGTAGCTAATGTCGCTTGTGCATTCAAGTCATCAGATGCGGCAATATTCAATGTGTTGGAATATCCGTTTCAACTTACTCAGTAATCGAAGACTTTGAATGAGGTGAGGTGAAATCCTTCGAAATTTAAAACTTGCACTAATTTTGAATTTGAATATAAAGTTGAATCGATCTTGATGGAATGAACCTTTGGGGGATAGTACATTACAACTGTATTGTTTGCCAACCCAGATGAGTCTCATTTCGTTCCTGCTGAAATCGAGACATAAAGGTTAAAAGTTGGAACGTCTTTATTTGGTAAAACTCATCTTATTGCTGTATCTGAAATAACCTTTGCAGGTAATATTCTTTTTTGAGTTAGCTGAGTATCAAATATACACAATGGAGTACTTGCACTTAAGCTTGATGTCTGAAATCCAGATCCTAGAACATTTATGTATTGTAAACTCTTGATCATTCCAACTGTTGGTGAAATTGAGGATATCGAGCAGCTTGGATTAACTATCAAGACAATTGGATCATAGCTAGTTAATACAGTTAGTATTTCAGGTCTGGACATCCCATGTCAAAATATCCTTTAGTAATCATATAATCAGAAACACCAAAGAAAATTGAATTGTGTTCTTCATATTTTATTTTATAATATTTGATCTCTTATGATTCAAATTTAAATACAATCTCGGGGTTTTGGGGTTTTGGGGTTTTGGGG
>JAJLLT010013434.1:0-12827 GCA_027382605.1 Euplotes woodruffi | reverse complement strand
CCCCAAAACCCCAAAACCCCAAAAACCCATATAAAGAATACATATTGAAAATTTAAAAATGCAGCCCAAATTGATTAAATCTTGGGTATGTTTGCATTATTCTTCGCAAGTACCTGCATATTCCTAAAGTTTATTCTGTTATCGTCAGCTCACTCGCCGACACTACATACGGTCTTAAAAGTGGTGACGATCTTAAAGTACTTTTGCCAGTCTACGACTTTATAGTTCGCGATTGAGTACCCAGTGATTTTGAGGAAATCGTGGAAGGTATCTTCAATATTTTCAAGCGTTTTGACCATCAAGCCATAAGTTGATCCTCAAAACATGCATCACTTATCCATATTCGAGTCGATGATTCTCGATACATGTCTTCTGATTTTTTTAATGCTCTTCGCTCTGGTGATCCAGAATTTGATCACAGGAATTGTTCTTTCATTCAACAAATCTGGGTTGAAGTTTCTTTGAAAAATAGAGTCTTTGAAGCCAGATGCGTCTTTACTAAATGTGCTCTTTTCTTTGCTCGACAACGATATATTCGCAGGCTGCCTCTTGCCAAATACTTTTTCGAATTGATTTATTATTTCTTTCCGATACAAGAACAAAGTTCGTGGAGTAAAGATCTCGTGCATATTCTCACGCAGCCAAGGCTTGTTATATTTGAGGAACTTATCTCGGACAGTCTTAGCTACGATTCTGTCTGTCTGGAGGTCAATTAACGCGATCTCATCTTGACCTCTGAGTTTCTCTACGATGTCCCACTTTTCCGGTGAGAAGTGTAACTCGACTGGGGATAGTTTGATTCCTTGGCTTTTCATGTACTGTTCGACATTTAATAGCCTTAAGAATTGTTCTTTTAGCGTCAGCTCTTTCTTCTTTGATTTTACAGTCTTAATTCGCCAAATGCAGAAGATCCGGCCGAGATAGAGACAAGCCTCATGGATAATGAAGCAAACCGCAATGATTGATGCGATGATCAGTAAAGTCCCCATATCTGAAAACATGTTGTAGCTTTGGAAAGTCAAAAGAATATTTATTCCAAGCAGCAGTTGGACCATACCAAAGACCATGATCGTTTGAATGAAGTAGTACTGTGAAGAAAATCATAGTTGATCTAAAATTATATTTTGCTCCTCGACCTGCTTATTCATAACTGTTTCGTTTCCTTTCCATCTTGATGTTCTTGTTGCAAATCTAAAGTGAAGATAATCTAAGTAATCATGGATCGGCAATTTAAAGAACCATTCAGATATATTCAGGAACAACATGTCGATGATAATCTGGAACGGAATAAAAACAATAGCGAACATGACGTAATATACGAAATCTTGTGTTCTGATACCGTAGCTATTTGCAATTTGAGTTTCTTCATAAAATAACCAAAGAATCATCGTAAACAGTGGATTAATAAAAAGCTGAATATTATCACCAGCATAATCTTTGAACTTATCAAGAATAGGTTCGACCTCAAAAACTTCAATATTTTCATCAAAAGCAAGATCGGATTCTTTATCTTTCTTTCCCTTTTTGCTTTTTTCTTTGTTCTTTTCTCCTTTATTTTTATGTTCAGCCTTGACCTTGTTATTATTATCAGAGTCGTTATCATAATCGACAAGTTGGTCAGAGTCATCAATATTGTCTGAGTCATCAAAGTCAAAGTCATCGTCATCAGAGATATAAATATCTGATCCACTCGAAGCAGCGTCAAGGTCATCGAGAGCATCATTTTTCTTTTCCTCCTTCTTGCCATCTTCTTTCTTATCCTCAGTTTTCTTCTCTCCAGGTTTACCTTTATCATTTGCGTTTTCATTAAGCAATTTTTCTTCTTGTGCGAGTCGTTTGCGACGAAGGCGTTCTTCACGTTCCTTCATTTCCTTATCGAAGATATCGTCTTGGTTGGTAAACCAGCTGTTCTTCATTTCAATGATTTTTTCTCCTTTTTCCTTGACAAAGTCTAATACAATGTCGGTGACATCTCCAAGGTACGTCCTTTCGAACATTTGCATACCGAACTCGACGTAGTACGATTGAAGGAAACCAACGAAGTCGTTTGCACCAAAAGTAACCAGTCCGCCTGTAAGACCTCCGAGGATGTCCATTGTTCAACAGACGACGGAGTCTTCGAGGAGCAGTTCAATAATAAATCCTATCACAATGCCGAGTCCTTTAATTGTCACAATCATGTACCAAATGTAAATTGAAAAAATGTTACTGAAGGAGAACTGAATGATACACAGAAGGAAGAAGACCCAAAATATACCGACAAACAGGACATTTGAACGCTTCCACGTGAAGAACTCCCAGATGTTACCGTCGTAAGCTTCAACCAAATGGTTTTCTCCTCGACGGGTCTTATCCGGTATAACAATTGAAAGGCCAACTACGACTAAGTACGCGCCGGTGACGATGAAAGATACTGCGATTCGTCCTGTTCTCAACAATTTGTAATCGATGCTTACGTTATTTGGGTCATCAGGCATAAAGTCAAATAGCGAGAACGGGCACTGGGCTGCACTGACAGAAGCATCTCAAGGAAAAAGCTCGGTTTTGTTTGTAAGCACGTGCCCGATCATTCATGTACACATAAATAAATTAATCGCTCACAGTGGAACGTGTGCAAGAAGTATTCCGTATATCGCTGGAGGCTCAGTTAATTTCAAGTTTGAATAGAACTTAAATGATAGATTTTTACCTCTTGCAACAAGCCGATGGTAAAGAAGGAAAATAAAAGCAATCGTAATCGATGTAGCTCCGATGATTAAATACAGCACAAAGTAAAAGTGCCATTCGAAGGCAAATGCAATAATCAGTTCTGTATGAGTCATACTTGCGTAGCTGTAGGTCACGTTATAAGGAACATCAATGAGGCCATTTTGTTCATCTGAAGTTAAAGCCTTCATATTTCCAAACTCAAAGCTGACTGTAATAAGCTTTTTATTCGTACTTGAGTATTGATAAAAAGACAGTCCTATTGAAATTTCTTGAGGTGCATTTGATAGATCTCCACCTGCCGTTTTTGAAGGTGAAAAGGTTAGTAAGCTATTTTCATCAACTTGAAAATATACTGCTTCATCTGCCGGAACAGGAACTGCGTAGATATCATAAATAGACCCTTGGTTTTGGGTTTCAAACCACCTCGTCAGCGACTGCTGTCCGTCGTCGAATACTTCATCGTAGACTCATTGAATAGTAATACTGTCGCAGCTATCAGAGTTCGGCATTGAGGTGAAGTCGTACTCTGACATTGGGATAGTTTCATTAACGGGAACCATTGGGCATTTTGAGTTCTGTTCATTCACGGCCCAGATTGGAATGTATTGTCCGTATCCTTTACAATTTGAGAAAAATGGGAAATAAGGCAAATTGATCGAGTCTCGGCCCTGCCAGTACAGCGAATCAGGTACATAAATATTCTTTCCTCTTGAAGTTACGACTCGGTTCGATACAGATTTACTAATTGTAAAATTGTTATTCGAAGCCAGAGTAACACTGTAGTCAGGTGACAGCTTAGCATCATCTTGCCTTAGTTGAGGAGCATTGATAGGCAGTCCGACTTGGTAAGAGTTCTGAATCAAAGCAATAAAAATATCATTTGTATTGTATGTTGTTCGATAAGGCTGCCTAATTTCAACTGTTCAAGTATTTAAAAAATTATTTTTCATGTTTATATAGAGACCGTTGTAAAGTAAAATGTCAACTCTTAGCTTTTGATTTATCCAAGCAAAAATTTCGAATTCTTGAACTTCATTTTTCAAATTCTGAGTCCTTAAAAATAGTTCTGGCATTTGAACTGGGACTGCTCGATCTTCAAGTGAAACACTATAAAATAACTTATCTAAAACTGCTTTTTAATGTTAAGATTAAAAAATTTCACGATAGAAACCAAATTATTAATTTAAAAATCACTGATTTTACGTATTTTGATATAAACACAGAGTAGTGAGCCGAGGTCGCAAATACCGAAATCGGTTCCGACTGCTTACCTCTCACCAATAGTGAATGAAATTCCCCAATCTTCGTAATAAGTGAAGTTTTCGTATTCGTCCTGCAGCGCTCGAAAGTCGCAAACAACTAGGGCGTAGGACATCGCAGGAATGCTGAATATAACATCGCTGTTGAACGTCGAGTTTATTGGGTTCCACCGGATGATGTACTCACGGGATAGGTTTATATACGAAGTTATCGAGTCCGAAGTTTGCCCGTTGCTGTCAAGAGAGGTATGCAAGGAATACTCAATCTGCGTTATGTCTTTTAAAATTGAATCAACATCTATGTTGGCTGTTGCTAAGCCCCTCCGCTTGTATTTTGGATTTAGTATCTCCTCATCGAACAAGTTTCTTCTGGTGTTCGATGTTGTCTTAGTCTTCCGGATGCTCAAACTGCTACTGACTGTATAGGAGATTAGTACCGGTCGGTAATAAAAATTTATAAGGTAATGTAATGATAAGAAGGTTCAGCTGTTTAAATAAAGTTTAGTTAACAGTTAAGATTAAGTTTCACGATTTTAGATTTTTATGCGGGGTTTATTGCCTTTGATATTGTAAGTCTGATAAGATAATCAAATATAAGGAAGAAATAGCGGATAAGATTTGAATTAGAGTTTAAAAATTAATTTAAGATTTTGGAGTAGTTTAATGCAAAATTAGTTTTTAGATATTAAAAATCGAATAAGGATAAGTTAAAATATGCCTTAATAAATAATGAGAGCTCTTATTTTTACTTTGAGATGGTGAACTTTAACAAATTTTTCGAAGATAATTTTTTTAATAAAATAGTATCAAATGAACTATATGCTTTTTCGAATTATTTGTGAAGTTATGATTGAATGAGAATTTCAAAAAACAATAGCATAAAGTTTTTCTGACCTAAAAGTCGATAAACTGAATTAATTCCGCAGTCTGTCAGTTCTCTTTTACCGTCCTCAGTATCATTTCCAGTGCCTATAAAAATAGTTTAACAATTTTTAAGATTACTGACAAATACAATATATACAAGGATAAATTATCATCAAAATAAGATGCCATTGATTGGTTGATTATTTAGCACATACTATAAGGGCAGATAGTTGGAGCAACATTGTTTGTTCCTGTATTTGAAAAATCAGAAAATGCTTCTGTTGCAGCTGGGCAATAATACCCCTCTGGACACTTCTTGTTATATTTACTACCATCTCCAGTTCCGCTATCACAGTAAAACCCAGGTGGGCACATATAGTTGTACATTTTGCTGATACCGGTTCCACTGGGGCAGTAAAACCCTTTCGGTCAGCTAACTGTGCTTCTTGCACCAGAAGCTGAGCTTCACGTAGCTCCATCAGAGCAAGCAGTGCTCGACGTGACATTGGTAAGGCCTGTTTCTGTTCACAGTCTTCCTTCGGGGCACTGGATGCATTCGCTTTGATCCTTTGCGCCTCTCGTGAATGAAAATGTGCCGACAGGGCATAGAGAGCAAGCGTTTGACTCGCTTGAAGACCTGTAGTAGCCGACTGGTCAAATAGTTGGCCATGAGGTTCCTGTTCCTTTGCACTGAAATCCATTCGGACATTTTGAACATGCTGTTGACTGCTCGTTAAGCGTAAAATATCCTGGATAGCATGCAATCGGAGATATCGAACCTGCTGTCGGGGTAAAGTACCCTTTCGGCGTTGGAATTGGTTTCGAGGATCTAGCCGGACAGAAAAAACCGGCGGGGCAAAAACCTATAGTTGTGAAATAAGTATCCTACCTGTCCCTATGATTGAACCGCTTCCAGGCAGACAATATGAACCTCCGGGACATTCAAAAGGAGTTGAAATATTGTCTTCATCTGCTGTTGTTGTGAATCAACCTTCAAGACAGATAAACCCTCCAGGACATAACTTTGCTTTATATCTTGTGTACATATTTATGAGCATGTAATCAGATAACAAGTTCTGATGCATTCGGTGAGGAATGCTAATGTTATCAGTTGAGTTAAAATCTAAATGATTTAGAGACTTCTCGACCAGCTTCATTCCATCCCATTGAGTCTGGTTAAACATTACTGAGTAAGTATCAAATACTCTTGATTCGTGAACCGATGTTGAGTAGCCTAAAAGTTTTAGCTTTAAGCCTTACTTGTTGATGTAATGTCTGTAACTAGCAATTGTGAAATTTTCGGTACATACTGCATTAATTGCGAAGCGGACCATCAACATACATAATCAGTGTTGTTAAGTCCATATCCCTCAAGATATTGGCCGAAATGGCCAATTGACTTGTAGTAGACAACTCCACCGATACATTCAGTAAGTTGATATTCGATTTTTTCAAGATTTTTGCAGCTTCTTTGATCGATTTTGACTCCAGATTTAACTCCACTTCCGCAAATCAATCCAGGCCGGCAGAGGAGATAGGCATAAACAAGTCCCTCCTCATTGCACATGAATCCTCTGGGGCAGACAACTGGAGAAAACAGACCTCTCATCGGTCAAATGAATCCTATCGGGCAGGTGGTGCAATTTGATTGGCCAAAATGATAGTTAAATGTACCAAGTTGGCAAGGAGTCGGGCTTAAAAACAGATGTTAGTTTTGTAAAAATAAAATCAATTATTAGTGGTTTTTAACAAAAAGCAATAAAATACTAAATTGCTTATCTATGTATGTTAGATTTGTAAGCGTATTTTCAAATATAATTTTTGTGTAAAATTAAATAAATTTTACTCAATTTCGTATCTATAAAATCTTTCTTAATATATTTCATCTTTGATACGAATGAATTTATTAAAATTACTCTTAATCATTAATTTTAGAAGATCGCACAATCTTCATGCTCTTTTTTAATAAATTAATATATCTAACGTATCTGCTTGCTTTATCTGGTTTTTGATTTTAAATAATCTTAACTTACTATAAATTTCCCCTTCCTGGACAATAAGTACGAGGAGGACACGGAATTCCTTGACTTCCTGGGGTCGGACAATAATGTCCGGTTGGTCACTGCCCAATTCCATATTGTGAGGTTGATCCTGGCGGACACATAAACCCTCTTTTGCATAGCCTGGAAGATGTTGAATTGCTTATCAAAGCGACTCCAGATTTAGTACCCCTTCCTCAAAAAGTATTCTTATGACAAATAGAAGGATTAGCTAATGAAGGATTGACTCTATCATATTGTTGGATTCCATCCTGACAGAAACTTCCTTTTGATCATGGCTTAACTGGATAGTTAAGCCCAAGTGAGTCTCAGATATACCCATCAGGTCATTTTTGAGATTCTGACAATCCTTCGAAAGGACATAAGCTCTTATTTCAAGGCTTGCATCGACTCGCTCGTTTCTGATCTGAATATGTTCCTACTGGACACTGAGATGCTCGCACGTTTCCTAATCCAGGTCAAAACGATCCTTCTGGTCATTCAAACATGTCTTGCTGATAAGTGTAATATCCTGCTGGCGGCTTGTCAACGATTTTTAAATTCACTCCTGATTGAGAGATCAAATTTAAGCTGTTACTCAAACTTGCTCTAACAAGTAAAGTTACAGATCCAAAAAGCGAGAAATCAGGTCATTTGCAGACGATCAGATTGCTATTAACAACTTGAGCACTAACGATATTGTTCGAATCAAAAGTATATCCGCTTTGACTAATCTCAAATACGCATTTTATGCCAGTTCTGAACCCACTTCCTTTCACAAACACCGTAGATCCTTTTGATGTGATTTGCTTTGGGAAAATATCATTAACCTGGATCGATTTGATGACTAAAAATTTATCGTTTGAAACTGTAAAGTCAAAGCCATAGTTATTCGAGACTTTAAACTGATATTCTCCGCTTTGCAGCGTACTAAAGAAGCATAAGATTTCTTTTGAAGATTGGTACAGAATTGTATATGCTGTGTTAGCTCCTAAATTGCACTTTATACCACTACCGTCGATGAAGTTAGCTCCAGTTACGTTTACCGTAAAGTACTGCTCATAGCTACTTGAGTAAGAAGGACTGTACGCATCGATCACCGGTGGGAGGATGTAAACGACATCTAAGCTTCCGTAGTAGTCTTGCAAATTGATCGATAAGGTAACAATAAATGAGGTCTTAGTAGTCATGCTGCTAAAAGACGGCAGAACGCATTTTAAAGTCTCTGAGTCAATATATTCTGCTTCGATAACTAAAGAGTCAATGTTTACGTAGTTTTTGATTTGGTCTGTTGAAATGAACCCAGAACCTTTGATCGTTACTGTCGTCGAGCTCCCAATTAAAATTACATCAGGCGTAATCGAATTCGCATAGATGTTATTGTAGTAAAATAGAGGGTAGTCGTACCTTTGGTAGTAGTCCTCGATATTATTGCTAATAAACACTGATTTATATCCTGTTGTAGTTTGTGTAGGAGCAATAAATTTGAACTGGCTTGAAGATACAAACTCTGAAATACTTGAACTGTCTCCGTATTCAGTTATTTTAAATTTAATGTTTGATAGGAAGTTTAGCCCATTCACTGTAATGGTTGTTCCTCCTCTTAACGGTACAGCAGTCGGTGAGATACTAAGAACTGAAATATCTTTGTTATAAATAAACTGAACTCCATTACTTGTTGTATATATTTCAGGGATCACTAATTCAACGCTAAAAGTACCAGGACTGTTAGAAGGAGATTTTCAGTTAACCTTTGTTGCTGAGATATTAATAATAGTAGAATACTTTGTACCAAACTTTCAAAATATCACTGTATCAATAGTACCCGTGTAAGTTATTTGGACGATAGTACCTCCTCTTGATGGACCGCTAGTTGGGTATATCGATACGACTTGGAAGTAGGACTTATATAGAAATAATTCACTTCCTGTACTGTATTTTAAATCACCATGAATAATTGTTATTTCAGATTGCTCTTCAGAAGTTACAGCAGGGGCTTCGATTATTAGTTGGAAAGCACTTTGAAAAGTATAATTTGTAATGATATGGGTGCCAATATAGATTGAGAACGTTGATCCTATTATTGTGCTGAATTTTCCAACAATCGTGATATCAACACCTCCAGAAAGATATCATTCAGTTGGGGTAAAGTAATCAATAATGTTAAGATTTTTATAGGTGAATAAAACAAGAGTATTATTAACTTCATAGCTTCCATAAAACACCAGTTTAAATTGAACATCACCGTAAACGTCTCGAGACGGAGCTACGCATGTTATATTTCCTGTTGCAGAATCGTAAGTTGCAGGGACGTAGGAAGTTCCAAAGACTCATTCAGTTACATTTGGAATAAAGTGAATTCCATAGACTTCAACATTAACGTTTCCTTGATAGTCAGCGTCATATCTTGAAAGTCCGGCAATTGAGGGTTCATCTAAAAATGTATATGCTTGTCCTTCTGTGTAGTCGACTCCGTTGACACTGACATACAGGTACATCTTTCTATCGTTATAGAGCTTGATGTTAAGTGCATTTGGAGCTTTGATCACCAGCAGTTCGTTGCTTAAGATTAAGCAGTCCAACAGCATGTCATGTTCATATCCTGTAAAGACAGCTTTGACATGCAAACTATCAAAATTATAGAAGTTCGTGCCAGTTAAAATTATATCCTGCTGTTGAGCATCAAAACCTTCAACTGGAGAAATTGATGTTAGCGTTGGAGTCTTGATCAAGTGAATTATTGTCGTTGAAGAATTAGAAACAGTCCCATCATTTTGAGGCAACCCAACGAGTACTTTAACAATTGGACTGATAAAGGTCACACTGGAAAAATCTGGTAAAGGACATTCAACGTATGTTAAATCGAAGACGGTTGCTGTACTAGTGAAAGCCTCACCAGTTTCTACCTCAAAGCTACATGAGGTAACTTCTTTAAAATTACTACCAAAAAGCTTCAGATTACTTTTTTGTCCAGAGGCTAGAATCTTATTTGGTATTGACCAGTTAACTTGGTGCCGATTCAGGAAAAACGATGCTTGTCCTGTTGCATTCTCCACACTTCAGTTAATTGTTGGTACAGTGTAAACAGAAGAAGCTTGAGACGGGAGGTAAATAGAATTTAGAGGATCAGTACAAACAGTTTCGCCTTCAATATCGACACAAATTTCTCCTTGGCTTGGATCGATAGTCCAGTCTCAAATAATATTAAAGTACATTGATATTTTGTTGTCTTTTCAATAGAAAGTTTGAGTCTTATACAGGATCTTACTAATTTCAGTTTGCAGTATGCTTAATTGATTCGAACAATCTGAGCTCCAAGTGACCCCGTTATCAATACTGATCTGAATACAAAAGTCGTCGATATTAAGAGCGGTGTTAGTTTTTCAAACCAGTGTTGATGAGGATGTGTACGTGATATTCATTTCGACATGAAGCCTGTCCGTCCTTCACCTGGTTTGTAGTCCTTGCATATCCACATTATTTGGATTGTTCAACGTAACCTCTACAAACTCAAGGTTTGAGTTAGTCGGGTACGACCCATCGTAAAGGTAAGTCCTCGCATAAAGCTTGACAGCAGTTATCTCAGGAAGCTGGTAGTACACCACGAACTTTTGTGTCATATCATCGATGCGGTTGGAATTGCTATCGACAAGAGTAACTTGGAAAGTCTTCCCGTAGTTCAAGTCGGAAGTAATTCACACAGTTCAATCGAGTGAGGTTGCTGAATACACTCAGCTACAAGTTGCAGCTGTCGTTTGCGTTTTGATATCAGTAAAGACCATAGAAATTGCGTCGGTTCTCGTAGACTGACTTGTACTTGAAATAACAGACCCCGGATAAACCACCGGATTCGCTGTGTTTATCGTGAACTTGTAATAAGGATTCAAGTCTTGAAGTTTCCAAAGAGTCTCGACAAACGAGAGCATCTTGGAGCCGTTTAGAATTCAGTACCAGTTCGCTCCGTATAAGTACGGAATCATTTCGCTATTGGTCACATTCACTCTGACGTTATTTTGGAATGTTGGAGCTGTCTGAGTAAATAGTGTATTGTTCACATAATATGCTGTAACTCCAGCGAAGCTATTTAGGGCTTGATACTGAGTAGCTAAACTGTTGCACTGGTCATCGTTAATGTTAATTTCAGAACCGGTGGTATCTGATGACGATTTGTAAAAAGTTAGTTTTCAAAAAGTCACTAGCTCTTTTACAACTAATTTGTCAATTCTATAGGAAAGTGTCGAACTGTATACTTCCAATCCGTCGAAGTGAATGTTCACAAGATTAAATGAAGTCAGCAATGGTAGTGAAGGACTCGAACACGGTTTTATATATCACTTTGATTCTGATGTACTTAATGAAATCTTGCTTATTGTTGCTTGTGCATTCAAATCATCTGAGGGAATAATTTTTGGTGTACTTGTGTAACCGTTTCAGCTTAATCAATATTCAAATTTTTCAAAAACTGATAGATGAAATCCTTCAAAGCTTACAACCTGATCTAACTTTGAATTAGAATATAAAGTTGCATCAACATTAATCAGATGTATTTTTGGTGGGTAATATAGTGTTACTGTGTTATTTGCCAATCCAGAAGAGTTTCATTTTGATCCTGCTGAAGTTGATACATATAAACTAAATGTTGAAATATCTTTATTTTGTGGTAATACTCATCTTATCGTAGTATCAGAAATCAAATTAGATGCAAATACTTTTCTCGAGCCTAATTGCGTATCAAATATTCATAGCGGACTATTAATATTCGAACTCGTAGTTGAGAATCCAGATCCAGATACAGTTATATATTGTAAATTCCTGACCATCCCAATCGTTGGTGTAATCGAAGATATCGTTCAGCTTAAATTATCTGTCAAAATTGCTGGATCATAGCTATTTAATACAATTTGCATTACAAATTTGTACATCCCAAGAAATAGCCATCTTGAAAATACTTGATATCACCACTATCAAGGCCATAAAATTTAACTTCTCCATAATTATTATAATTTAAAATATTTTAAGTATACCATAAATACCAATTTTAAATATCACAAAACAAATGAGATGATTTAAAAATCTGGGTTAAAATTCGTAATCGTCTTCTTCAGTCATAATGCGATTGTCGTGAAGCTGCAAAATGGCCTTGACCATCTGTTCCCTCCTCTGCTTCATCCTGTTAACCTCGTTCTCAGCCTGCTGTCTCCTGTCCCGTTCTTCCTCCTTCTCCATCTGCTCTTCCTTCAGCCTCAGTTCGAGCCTTTCAATCTGTTCGTCCCTTTCCTTCACCAAACCCTTGAAAAAGTTCATTTTCGGCCCCTTTCCCTGTCTCCCCGACAGACCTCCACCCTCCTGCTCGCCTGCATTTCCACACTTTGAGCATAATACGGGCCCGAATACGAGGGAAGAACCAGATTTGGCGGTATCTTGGAGGGTTTGCAAGGGCGGAGAGTTATCGATGGCGTTGAGGGGCTGGGTTGACAGGAGTGAAATTCGTTTATTTGAGAATGCTGATTTGGTCGTCTTTTAAAGAGAGCTCGGTCTTAGACTGCAGCAGGTCCGTCTTCAGCGTCATCACGCGCTTTGCCCAGTCTTGAGACGCGATATCGGAGGAACGGGAGGAAAGCTGGGATTGAAGAGAGGATATTTGCAGCTTTAGTTTGGAGTTCTCAAGGCGGACCAGGTCGAGTGATTTATTTTAAATGCAGGTTTTCGCAGAGCAACTTTGAGGTTTGGTCGTCAATTTCGAAGACTTGGCGACCGGTTAAGGTGTTTTTGGATGTGCTATTTAGGAGGTCAGCTTGGAGAAGGGTTAGAGTGTGATTGTTTTGGTCTGATTCAGGCTTAAATGGAGAGCTGGATGTTTCACTTATTCATGATTTAACTTTAACTTTGTGAAGATTTATTGGCCATGAGTTGCTAATATCTAAACTTTTTATTAGAATAAATGCTTACTTTCTTT
>JAJLLT010013433.1:0-14549 GCA_027382605.1 Euplotes woodruffi | reverse complement strand
CCCCAAAACCCCAAAACCCCAAAACCCCAGCCTGTTGAGAATGATTGAAATTTACAACTTATAAGATTGGACTAAATTATTCTGCTTGCAAATAGTAAATCCATGGAGTCAGTCCTTTAGTCGACACAATCATTCTTCCGGTTGTCGGGTGCGATGCATCTGCGTCGTATTTTACTTGCACTTGTACTGGCTTGCCTGGATCGAGCGAGTCTGGCAGCTTTGCAGCCAGCGAGAAACAAGGATTGTCAAATGTGACTATGAACTGGGCTTTCTCGATCAGCGGGTTCTTGAACTCTAAGCCGACTGGTTTGCCTCCAGCAATCTTGAACGGGCCTTGAGGCTGCTGAGCAATCGAGTGTCCGTACAGCAGTCATGAATACTCCATGTTTTCAGGACTTGTCAGTTTGAGCACTGCTCTGCTTTCGCCAATCATGTTCGGTTCAAACCTGATGTTGACAGCAAGATTGACTCCGTTGCTGTTGTCTGCAGCTGGAGCTTGCAACGACGGCTGTTCGACTTTGAATCAGGTCGACGGATGGCCAGAGATGTCTTCGCACTTGACAGTGTAAACAGTGGGTTTCTTTAAGAAGTGTTTGAATTTAAACTGTTGCATCAAGTCAGCGCCGAGCGATCATTTGAAGTGCAGTGAGCTTTGAGCTGTTGGGTGAAGTCCTTTGAGCAGCAGCTCGTATTTGTAGATTCCGAGTGATGCTGACTTTAGAGTTGCGATAATGCTATATAATACGTCAAAATATAGTCACAGTACACACGCAGTAACTAGCAACATACAAACTGATGATGCATTATGTCGAGCTATGCTAATCTAAGCTGCAAACGTCAAACAATCTATGCAGCAACGTGTCGACTATGCTGTGGTTGTCACAAACATGTGCTACGATATGCATGCAGCTGCAAGTATGTGCTGACCGAATGCACGTACCTTTTGCTTTCGCCGACAACGAGCGGCCTGTAGCTGACTTCGAAGCCTCGTTCTGACTGCGCCGGTATCGTGATGCTGTCGGGCGATATTTCGATGTACTCGTCGGCAATGCTGAACTCGTGTCTGTTGATTTCGACGTCGGCCTTTGTCGGATTTTCGATGATGATGATTTTTGAAACGACATCTCGGACCTGCGCTGCCAACTCGATTGTGGAGTGGATGCCTGGTTCTCCGGCGACTGCCTTGATGTTGAAGAACTGGTACTCTGCCGTTGTTTCGTTCAAAAACAGCACTTTGAAGTTCGTTTCGCCAGCTTTGTACGTCAAGAAGTTAAGTTTGTACTGATTTGTTGAGTTTCCTTGCACATCGAACGTACTTGCGCCGCGAATAAACGTAGCGTCATCAGCGTTGCCGATGATTTCTGACGTGACTTTGAATCTCTGTGCAGTCTTGAGCCAGTTTTCGACTTGCAAACTAATGTACTTCGACTTCTTGGCTTCGACTTGCACTGTCAGGTTGTCTGTTGCCTCAGGCTTGTTGCTCTTGCCAAACAGATTGTAAAACTCGGCTCGGCCGTCAGGCAGAGGGAAAAACAGCGATGCTTCATGATAAATGACGATTTCGTCTTTGACTTCTTCAGCTGGCGGCTTCACTTTGGTCATCGTCAGCGGCAAGTATACGACCTGGTAGTCTGCGGTGCTCTTCGGCGGGATGTCGAGATACTGGTTGCCTCCGAAGTAGCCTTTGACCGAGTCTGTGCTCGTCGAGATCGTCGGCTGAACTCTCCAGTCTTTGTCGGTCGGGTTGCTGATCGTGACTTTTTGGGTGACAGCTTTTCTGACGATGGTCTCGAAGTACAGTTCTTTGGTTGCATCTTTGTCTTGCGACACGCACTTGCCCATCAGCGTCAGATTGAGACTGGAACCGCCGGTGTATTCTCACTTGATGTTTTTGACTCAGATGCTGTCGTCGACGCTGTTCGGGTGGAACGTGATTTCGAGGTAAATATCTTCGTGCGGTGGAATGTATCCGCTTTCTGGGAATATCGTAAAGTTGGCTGCGTATGCTTTCGAGTCCCACTTGAACTTTGCTCTGACGTCGCCGAAGTTGGCCAGCTGCAGCTGTTTTGTAAGTCGACTGCCTTTGACGACAGAGCCGAACTCGACGACTTCTTCCATTAGCTTGAGCTCGATTCCGTGAGCAACGCCTTGCACTGTAAACAGTTTTCTGGTCTCGTTGCCTTTGATGTCCAAAAGAATGTCGTGAGCGAAGTCGGGCATTCGAGTGCTCGGGTTGAACCTGACTTCGACTGGCAGCACTTTGTTCGGCTTCAAGACAGATTCTTCTGACGGCGTAATCGAAATGCAGTTTTTGCGGAGGTCTTCAGGGTTGTCGCTCGTCAGCGTAAACGTGATCGGTTTTCTGCTTTTGTTGACGATGTCGACAGTCTTAGTCAAGTCTGCGCCTTTGGCGACGATGCCGAAGTTAAGTATGTGTTGTTCGGGATCGACGAGCTCGAGATTCATCGGAATGCCTTCGCCTTTGATTTCGACTTCGACTTTGTAGATTCCGTTGAAGTCGAAGCAGATGACTTCTTGGTACTTTTTGATTTCTCTCGGCGTAAATATGATCGGGATCGTCAGTTTTTCGTCTTTGCCTTTGGTCGTCGGCAACAGCACTTCGCCTGGAGACAGCTGCACGTCAAGATGAGGCTTTGCTTCGAAGTTGGTCTCGACCGATATTGCAGAGTTGTCGTTGTTGACGAGCTCGAGCACTGCTTTTGACGACATCGGCTGTCTTGTCACGAAGCACGGGCCGAAGTCATACTTAAGGAACGACAGACTGATGCCTGGTTTTCTTGCAGTGCCGTTGAGCAAGAAGTTGAACTTTGGTCCAGAAACGATCTTGAGCGAACATTTGTTGTTTTTCAGACTGTGTGGATTCAACGGGAAGTAAATAATATCGATGGAGACGCTTTCACCGTTTTTGACTGTTCCAGTTTCTGGCTGTATGATGATGTACTTGCTTGGTTGTCCTTTCCAAATAAAATCAAACTTAAAGTTTCCTGAGTTTTCAATTACAACTGTTTTGATTTTCTTTTCGTTGACGAAGAAGTCGCCAAAGTCAAAGCTATGTGGTGCATCTGGTGTGACTGGAATCTTCTGCTTATCTGCAAACACTGAGTAATGTATGTTGTAGCCGACGCTCTTAATGTTGAGTGCAAGCGGTCTTGCTTTTCTCTTGATATTTCAAATAATGTTGTAGTTGTAGCTCATTTCATATTTCGGCTTGAACAACACTTCAATCGGAATTTGAGACTGAGGCGGCACTGTGCCAGATAGCGGAGTTACAACAAGTGAGTCTCCATAGTCAGGATTTCCACGTATCGACTCTTTATCGAAGCTGAATGCAAACGGTAGATGTTCTTGATTAATTAAGTTGACAACTTCTTTGCTCTTGCCACCAAGAAGCAGCGGTCCGAAGTTGACTTTGCCTGTTTCTAGCAATACAACTGGCTCGACGACATAACCAAGAATCATAAATGGCTGCACAATTTCTTCGAACGGTATTTTGAAGTTCCAGAGGCTTTCGTGTTCTCCAAAATTATCAGGAACATACTCAAAAACCATTTCAAACTTTTTACCCGACAGAATAGTGCCTTTTGGTGTGAGACATCTGAACGCCGACATCTCGTGCTTACTTTGCTTGGCAGCGTCTTCGCCTTCGACTTCTTCCCATTCGAAGTCATAACTGTGGCTGGTTGTGTTGACGACCATAAATCGGTTTGTGTTTTTGACTTTGACTCCCAACGACTTAAATTGAATCGTGCGATATTTCAAATCAATAGGCGCCAAGCTCTTGCCTTTGTCTCCGTGCAGGGACTCAGAGGTAAGTTCGAAGTGACAGACTGGTCTTTCAGCAACACCATCGAGTTTGATTGACAGAGGTGCCTGGTCTGGTGACAAATTCAAAATCTTTCACTTTAGTAGTCTCGAAAAGTCTCTGTTGACTTCTTCAGGCGAAAACGTGACAATCAGGATTTCGTCGGTGCCTGCAGGTATAACACCGTTTCTCGGACTGATCGAAAACGGTCCGGAGTCTGAAATGCCTGAGCTTGCATTTGTTATTTTGAAATTATAATGCAGTGCAATTGAACTGATATTTTTAAGCCTGAATTTAAAGCTTCTCGATCCGAACATCATTGTTGGCCTAAATATAACTTTGTCAACATCGCATTTATATCGTGCGTAGTCTGAAACTACTGACACTTTGAGCTTGAGTTTCTTATCTGACCCTTCGACCGGCTCAAACTGTGGCTCGGGCAGTGCTTCTGCGAATTCTTCAGTAGCTTCTTCTGATTCGTCGATCGGCATATCTTCTTCGGGCAGTCTTTCGTTTTCTGGCTTTGGTGGCGGCTTTTTGCCCTTCTTTGCAGCTGCAGCGGCTGCGGCCTCTGCTTCTTCTTTATTTCCTGCGCTCTTTAGCTTCACGGATCGCGAGAATCTTTTTAAGCTCGCTCGGTCTGATCAGCTTGATCTCAGTTTGAGCGTCATCCCAATCGACGAACTGACTTGACGCCTGTGTGATTATTTTAGTGTCTCAAGTGATCTCTCCTGCTTTGTTTTCAACTGGCTCATGACTCAAAAACTTTGCTTTGATGAGCTTCGAGCCCATTGGCTTGAGGTGGCCAACGCATGGCAAAAATGAAAATCCAGGCTCTGCTGCGTTCCATTCAAATCGAATCGGTTTATTTGACGTGTTGACAATGCTGAACTCGACTGTCTTTGCTTTGTTGACAATCGCATCACCGAAGCGCAGTTCGTCTTCGAGTCCTTCGGGTAGGTTTTCGAATGTGACAGACTCTTGATATCCTTCACCTTGAATCACGACTTTGTGGCATTCGAATGGATTGTGCAAAGTCTCGAACTCAAGTTGGTAGCTGATTTGTTCGGCTTTGGTCGGAATAAACACGATGTCAAATGAGTAGTGTTCTTTTGGCTGCAAAGTCGTTGTCATGAGTCCTTTGAACTCTAAGTTGTCGTGTTTTATAGGTCTGAACTTGACACTTGCAGCGACAGCTCCTTCATTTCGTAGCACTATTGTTTCGGTTGATCTTTTGTTGAGCTTTGTCTTTTTGAATTTCAACAGCGGGTATCCGTCGTCGGTCAACTGTGATGGTTTTGAAATTTGCAGAGTTGGTAGCGTGCCTTCGCCTCGTAGTTCAAACGCAAGCTTGCCTGAGCTGCTTTCTGGGTCTCCATTTTCGACAAGCGCTTCGAATATGCCACCGTATGCCATCATGTTTGACGGGGTGAAGCTGACTTTGACGTATGTGTTTTCGTGTGGAGGTATCTTGACGCTGTCAGGCGACACTTTGAATGCAAATCCTTCGTTCTTTGACTGAGTCCTTGGCTTCACACTGAACCTTACTTGACATGGTATTTTGTTCGGATTGATGATCTTAAACTGCTCGACGACTCCTTCAGGCACTTTTGATGCAATCAGTGTGCCGAACCAAAACACTCGCTCGTTCATTGCATACAACGACGAAGTTATTATTGACTGAGTGTTGAGGCTTGGATCTAATGACGGAATTACAGTTTGCTCTTCAAATATAGCATCAAGGTTGTCGGTGTTTATTCCAGGGATGCAGCTCTCAGCGTTTAAGTCGAACCTGATGCCGTCTGGCTGATCTGCTGGGTCTCGACCAGAAATATTGATCGAGAGTCCTTTTTCGTAAAACTGGGCGCCTTTCGCGTTAAAGTTGACTTTGACAACACATGATGAGTTTGGCTCGACAGCGCCTGACTTTGGTCTTACAGTATATTGTGAAACATTCAAGCTTTCTCCTTCATCAGCAGCTGCTTGTGCCTTTGGATCTTTGCCGCCTTTTGGCTTGGGGTCTGCTGGTTTCTTGCCTTTGACGTCTTTGACTTCTTCGGACGCAACTCCAAGCGCCTCATCTCGCCTTTCTTTAGCTTCTTTCTCGAACTCTGCCTTGATTGCAGCTTTTGCAGTTTGATCGCTGAAGTCGCATATTACGAAGTTAAACGAAAACTGTCCGTTATTTTTTATTTCGAATGTGAGTTCTTTTTGCTGTCCATATTGCATCGGACCGAAGTTGATGTTTCTGAGCGGAGCAATTGTGTACTTTGTGAACACTGCGTTGACGTTATAGTTGATCGGAATTTCGTTGAACTTTTCTTTGGTGCCGCCTTCGAGTATCGTTAGTCTGATGTCGCTAGTTGAATGCGTGGTCCTCATTTTAAACTCTTTCTTACTTTCAAACCTAACAACGATGTCTTTGACTTCTTCTGGCGCAAGCACACCTTCACTCGGTTCGATTGTAAAGATTTCTCTGGTCTTGTTCTTTTTCATGCTGAAGCCATACTTGACAGGGTACTTTCCGATGTTCTTGAGCGTGACTTTCTTTTCTTTCGGGTCTCCGACTCTGACCGCCTCAAAGTCGATGATGTTTTCTGCGTTTTTGAAGTCAATGTCAACTGAAATGTCGAAGGCTTCTGCAAGCAGCTGGATTTCTTGCGGCTCTTGCTTGATCTTGAATCCTTCTGTGTCTTCGACCTCGAGCACCATCTTGTGAATGAACTGATCTTGCTTCGCCGAGCAGAAGTTGATGTCGATCGATGCGTCTTGTCAAGGCTTCAAGACCCCGTCAGTCTTCGATATTGTGTATTCTGCTGGCAGAGGGTCGTTGCTTCTGAGCAGCCATTTTACTGGAATCTGGCAATCGTTCTTGATCTTGAGCGTCCGCTTTGACGGCTTATTGAGCAGCAGCCGATCGAACTGGACCACTGGGTTGTCGACTTTGACAATTGGCTTTGAGCCTGTGCACATGACACTGAATACAGCAGGATTTGGATTGTCTTTAATCAGACACACGATTTTGTCTTTGTAAACTTTGGCTTCATCAGGGAAACACCAGACTGTCAAGTTTTGAGTTTCTTCAATTTTTAAATTCATCGACTCTGGCTCAAAAATCAGCGGTGATCTTGTTGGCTTCGGGTCGCTGCTGACAAGCGAGCTCTCAAGTCAGAACTTGGCGCTGAGATCATACTTTCCGTTGTTTGTAATTCTAAACTCAGTAGCATTTGATGCTTTGACTCGTTCGTCTTCGTGTCGTCTTTCTGGGTCTTTGCCGATGAGCAGAGGTCCGAAGTCAAATGTATTTTCATTCGAAATATATGTTTTTGTCAAGTAGCAGTCTGGCGGGTTCGGTGGTCTCTGACGTTTCTGTATCAAAAATACATTCTTCGGGTTGCTGTTGATTGTCGGGAACTCTCATATCGCTTTGATATCAAGCGGGAACTGCTTTGATGATCCAAGGACTTCAAAGCCAAGAGTCTGCGTAAATCTCCCAATTTTAGTCGAGAAGAACTTCAAGTGAAGTGTTTTTGATTCGTTTGGTTGCAAAATCCACCTTGTTATTGACTTATCGAGCGCTGGGCCTTTTTCTTCTTTTGGTTCTGCTTGTGGTGGCTCTTCTTTTGCTTTTGGATTGTTTTTCTTTTGTCCTTTTGCATCTTTTGCCTTAGGATCGACAGCTTCTTGTTCTTGAGGTTCTTCGTCTTCATTTTGTGTGAGTTTATCGACTGGCGTCCAAATCGAAAATAACGTGACTTTTGGCTTATCAGGTCGATTTGCTGGTTTTTTGACGATTTGCTGAATTACCGGTGGAGGTAGTGGTTCTTTGTCTGGATCGGGCCAGACTGGGTCAGGGACGTTCTGCTTGACTAGTTCGCACAAGTATCTGAATGAATATTGCATCGGCACTTCGTTAAAAATCCTTGATCCAAAGAAGGGTGCCTCTTTAGCAACAGATTCATCTTTAGCTTCCTGATTATCGTTTTCATGTTCTTCAATTTGTTTGATGTCTTTATTTTGGTCATTTTGAGTGTCTGCCTTTTGTTCATCTTGCGTGTGATCAACACTTGCTTCGTGCTTCTGATTGATTGTTCGCAAGTTGATTTCGGTGTACAGCTCGACCATCTGATTATATCTTTGTAAGTAGGCTTCTTTGTCTGCGTCGTCAAGTATCTTTGGCTCTGGTTCGTCTAATCGTTTGCGTAGTTCTTCTTGACGAGCTTGCTCAAGCTTCTGTTTTTCTTCTTCGGCTTTCTTTTTGTCTTCGAGCTTTTTATCTGCTTCTGTCGGTCCTTTATTTGCCTTTGCCTTTTTCTGTTTATTTTGTGTGGTGTCTTTATCAACAAACGTTTTGTCGAGTGCTTCTTTTTCGGCTGGCTTGTCATCAGCTTGCTTTCTCATTTTATATCTATAGTTATCGCAGAACTCAAGGCCATCATCGTCTTTCGGTAACGTAATTGCGATCAAGTGCACATTTTCTTCGGATAGTGCATCACAAACAGCGTCAACAATTGTCTTTTCGTCTCTCCAAAACGGACTTGTTAAGTTGTCAAATATGACGCCTGCGTTGCAGTCTTCGTGACTTGTTCTTTCGACAACCATTTTGATGAGCAGTTCTTTTGGCAAATACTTCCACTCCAACGCCTGGTTCGGGTTTTCGGGTTCGTCTTTCTTGCCCTTATTTCTTTTTCTTTTCGAGTTCTTCTTGCACCTTCCATTCTTCCTCTTTGTCTGCCAGATACTTGGCGACTTCTGGGAACGCAGGCGTGTTGTTTTTCTCGCACCACGCGTACAGCTCGTCGAGGTTGACGACTGCTCGCTGCTGTTCTTCGGCCAGGTAGTGCGCGACGGTGCTCTTGCCTCACTTTTCGGGGCCGAACAGCACGATGCTGAGTCTGTCTCGCTTCTTGACCTTTGCAATGGTCTTCTTGGTCACGTGGTTTGCTGTGTCGATTTCAAGTATTTTGGCTTCGATTTCAGCCTTCTCTGCGTCGAGTCTGGCTTTGAGTTCTTTCTTGTCGTCTGGGAGGACTTTCGGCTCTTTGCCTTCTTCAGGCGCAGGCACAGTGCACTCTTTGTCGATCTGGTCCTGTATCGCCTTGACTCTTGCAAGCATGTCGTCGTACTGTTTCTTCTTGTCGACTGCGTCTTTGATGTTGGGCCAGAAGTCTTGGCCAGCCTTTCTGAGTTTCTCGAATATTGTGTCGCCCTTTTCGTTGATAGGCTCGAAGCGCTTGAGTATTTCTTCTTCGTCCAGATACTGTTTGTCGAAGTCGGCGCTGTACACTTCGATTGCAAACGACATCGGGTTTCTGATTTCGATCGTCTTGGCTGCTGACTTGTCGTATGGCAGCACTGGTCCCATCTCGACTGAGCTTTCGATGATGTCGAGGGCGTAGTTGATTCCTTGTCCTTTGACAGCCAGCGTAAATATTTTGCTGTTTTCTCTGCATTTGAACTGCAGGTTCTGTGATATCACTTTTTCGTGTGTCGGTGTGAAAATCACGTCGACAGTTTGTTTCTGGCCTGGCAACAGCTGACCGCCTGTCGGATAAACTGAGTACTTTTCGCCTTCTTTTGCTGAGACGCCTGCGACGTCTGGCTTGTAGTAGTACCACCAGTCTCACGGGACTTCTTTTTTGTTTTCGAATCTGACTTTGATGATCTTTCTTGTGCCGACACAGACCTGGCCGAACTCGACGCTGTCTGCTGACATCGAGAGCTCCGGAATCGTCATGTTTGCAACAAACTCGATGTTGTACGAAGGCCCGTACGACAAGTTGACCGGCACGACGTGTTTTACCTTGCCGTGCTTAGCGTTTTTGCGCGTCGTAAACACAACAGTAAATCGCATCGAAGTGTTCGGTGGAAATATTTTCGGCGGCTTGATCGGGTCGATTGCAATGCCGATTTGCTGCAGAGTCCGAGTGTCAAACGAAAACCCGAGATTGTTTCGACCGCAGTTTGTCATTCTGAATGTCCGACTTTTGCTTGACCCGACGACCATGTTTCCGAAGTCTCAAACATATGTTGCAACAACGATTTTGTTGTCGTCTTCGACAACGATGCCGCTTTTGTCAAGGTCTGCTGCTTGCGCAAGACTTTGAGACGCGTTGGCTGCCTTGTTGGTTTGCGTCAACGACGGCTTTTGCTTTGACTCTTTGAACGAGATGGCTGCTCTTGCTGTCGTGATTGACTGTTGTTCGAGCAGCTTCTCGCACAAGTACAGTCTGTCTGCTTCGGCCTGCGTGTCCATTTGCTGGAAGTCCATCTGGAACTTGTCTTGTTTGCCTTTTGCTGTCGTCATGACTTTGACTTCTGAGCTTTTGAACAAGGCGCTGTATGTGGACTTGCTGTCTTGTAGTCTCTTTGTTCGTTCGAGTCTGTCACTGAGGGTGTCTTCATGCAGCGGCAGTGTGCAAATGATGCCTGGGTATATTCCGACTGCTTTGATTTTGAATCGTTCGGCTGGAAAATGCGCGCACTCGACTAAAAATAGCTCGCTGATGTCGTCTGGGACTCCGGGTCTAAACTTGAGAGCAACTCTAAAGCGCTCTCCGCTCATTATTTTGCCGTTCATCGGCGATACTTCGAGCATTCCAGGCCTCGAAAGTGTCGACAAGTTGATGTTGAACTCGAACGGCACTTTGCCGACGTTTTCGATATAGAAGTTGTCAGAAGCGTTGTTGCAGTACGAGACTTCGCCGAAGTCGATTTCGTTTGCTGACAACTTGTACGATATGTACGAGGCTTCACCGACCAGCGGGACTTGATAGTCAGGTCCTCCGTCAACCGAGCACACGGCGATGGCGTTGTGCATCATTCCGTGGCCTGCGTAGTAAGTGAACTCAACAGTCTCAGTTTCGCCTTCTTTGAGAATGCCGCTGACCGGCAGTATGTCAAAGACTTCGTTGATCGGGATGTCTCTTTTTGCTGTGCGTTCGTTTGGTGCGCCGCTCTGCTTGAGCAGATTGTTTTCTTCTAAGAACGACCAGTCGTACGTGCACACCATCTCGGATATGTTTGTCATCGTGATGTAGCGTTTCTTAGCTGTGTCGTTGAGAATGCACCCGAAGTTGATGCTCGGAGGCGAAATGTTTAAGTTCGGATAGCACACTTCGCCGAACAGCTCGACGAAGTCTTTTTGAGGGTGTCCTTTGTGAGTAATTTGCAGCTTGCTTTCGTTGACGCCAGACATTCTGTCTTGCCGCATGCCAGGATCGAAGTCGATGTTGATAGTTTCTTTGTGGCCAGGCGGCAACGTAAGTACTTCTGTGTTGCAGCTGAACGGCGGAATGATTTTGAGTGTAATTGTTGTCGGCAGACTACCGACGTTAGTAATGTCGAGCGGTTTCTGTATCGGCATTGCAGGTATTTTAGACTCCCACTTGTACTTGAAGTTGAGCTTCGGCTCAGAGTACTCGAGCTGAGGCCCGATGAACTCGCCAACGCACGTCGTTTTGTATGCCTCTTTTGGCTTGCGTTCGCCTCCGACGACAGTCGTGCACACAAACTGCTCGGTCATTTTGCCTTTGTTGAACGAGTTGGCTCTGAACTGAATAAATATGCCCATTTTCGGCTGCAGCACAAAGTTATCTGGCACAACTGCAAACACATATTTGAGTTCTTCGTCAGCTTCTTTATTTGTCTGAGATCATCGATGCGTCTTTGACGTGAGCTTCGCCCTTCGAGTCGTCTGGCTTGTCTTCTTTGGCACTTGCCTTTGACTTGCTTCGATCGGCAGGCTTGTTGACGCGTGACCACTGTATCTTTTGCGGCTTTCTGCCTCTGTTTTCGAGGAAAAACTCGAGCGTTTCGTTGTAGTGGGTGTACTTTGTGCCGAAGTTGACTTCTTTGAGGTTGTCTTTGCATGCCAGAGTCGTGCCGATGCCTTTCGCTTTTAAGCCGACTTCGAGATCAACGCCGTTGTTGACAATTATGTGCAGCGTGTCGGTGAACTTTTGACACTCGTCAGCATTGCAGACGACGTCGAGGACTTTGCTTTCGTCTGGCTGCAAGACTCCGTGTCTTTGAATGACTTTCCAGACCGAAACTTTGTTATTTCGTAAACGCTGTATACTCAGCCGGGATCTTTGACACATTTGTGATCTTGAGTGTTTTGATGACGTCGTGCAGCACTTCGACGTTGCCGAAGTCGAGCTCGTCGTGATCGTACTCGACTTTAGGGCCTGTGCTGTTAGCAAGGATGTTTATCATAAACAGAATATGGTATCCTTCGATTTTGATTGACATTGGAATTCTCACATTTTGTGTTATCATCTCTGTCTTTAATGTTACTTGAAGCTTAACTGTACTTCTCGGAGGTATAATACCACTTTCTTGATCTACTTTAAAGATTCCAACAAGTTTATAGTTTTCCTCTTGAGGTAAAATTTCAAATTTAGCTTCAAGATGATCTTCGTTATTTTAACTCAATTTCAGCTGTTTTAGGGTGTCTGAGAAACACATCTTTAAAGTCAAGATAATCAGAAGGTGTAATTTTAACTTTTGGTACGAGACATTCAGCTTTAATTGGCACTGCAAGCATATCTTGTCCGACCCCTTCAAGATCGACGACTAAAACCATATCGTACTGTTGAGGGAATCACGGAATAAACTCAATAACAATTTTTTGTCTTTGTCCACTAGCAAGTTTTCCTCGATCATTTGTAATATTAAACTCATTCTGTAGGCTTCTTTCGTCTCCAGGTACACGAATAACGTAGTTTATTTCAACATCAGAAGTATTGGTCAAATAAACAGTTTTTGTAGCTGGGAACTTATACGAAACTTGTCCAAAATCGATAATTTCTTCAGAAAATTTAAACGTTGGTGCTACGACATGTCCTTTGAAAGTGAGAGAAAGCATTTCGACGCTACCCTCAAGCGCCCACCTAAATGTTTCAGAGAACTCTCCGAGAATATCACTTTGGAAGGTGACATCAATAACTTCTCTCTGGTTGTCTTTTACCCCTAGTTTGCCTTCTGTCTTCGAGAAGTTGAACTTAGAGCCAAATGGAGTTTCGTAAGGGATCAGCTTATAGTATCAAGTAATATCTCCTTTGTTCTCGATTGCAATGCTGTACGTGTGCTTGTAGTTGACGAAGATATCACCGATATCCCACTCTTTGATCGACAGCGCTGCCTTTGGACCGATTCCCTGCCCTGTCAAGTTCAGCGGTAGTCTTTCCTCTGAACAAGTAATGTTACAGAATGCAGTTCATGAATAGTGCAGTGGGCCTTGTGGCTTGAAAGTCACACAGCAGGTGATCTCTGTATTTGGCCACAGCTTTCCTTGTATCGGCTCGATCGTAAATATTTCATCTTGGAAAGACATCAAGTCTTCCTCAACCGCCTTTCGAATTGATTGGTATTTTCTGGCTAATGTAGAAATAGCTTTAGTCTGAGCTTTTTCTTGCTTGAGATTCAGCTCATTTTCATCATATGAATCGTCGCTGTCAAGAGAATCAGCGATACTTTCTTCGAGGTTTGATTCTTCAAGGATCATTCTTTCCTCGATCTCTTCATCGTTTAGCTGAGCGATCAGCTGAGATTTCTTTTTATTTTCTTCGACTTCAGTTTGGAATGCTCTCCAAGAAAACTCAACAGGGACACTACTTTTGTTGACAATTTGGAAGTAGTGATACGAATACAGTGTGATGTACGTGTCCTCCATGTGAAGGTGGTTCTTGCTAAGATACACGTTGTCGTTGTGGCTTTCACCGTAAACCTGGATAGTTGCCTCAAGATTATCGTATCATAATAGGATCTCAGCTTTGTATGGTCTTGCTTCTTTTGGAATGAACTGGAATACTAGTTGTTCGCTCTCTCCAGCCTCTAAGATTCCTTCTGTTTTGTTTGCAATTACTCTGTCTGGTAAAGTGATGTGCCACTTTGTAGTCTTTTCTCAGATATTTCGAATCATCGCAGGCTTTTCAGCTGTATGCTTTACTGGGACTAATCCAAAGTCAAGAGTATCAGGAAAGTCAAGCATTGACCGATGGCCGACTGCTCTGATAGGAACGATGAACTTCTCCCGTTCGGTTACAATCATCAGGTCATAAGAATAGTTAATTTTAGTTTCTGGGGAAAATTTAATTACGTAGGAAATCTCCATTCCTGGTGCAACTTTTGCGCTCATCCCATCAGTATCTGAAGCCTTTGTTGGCTTCTCGCTACCTTTTATCTTTAGCTTATTTTTCTTTGAAGGGAATACTTGAAATAGCTTCGAGTCCGGGGATATAATTTTGACTCACCTCGCGACCTTATCTTTGTTTCTATGATGATAAATACAATAAGATTTACCTCAGCTTTAGTATTTGCTCCTTTGTCTGCAGTTCGTCATAGTTTGTAAACTGAATTACATGTGGTTCAGGTTTAAAAATAGGTTCATCGACATTCACTTCTCAGTCTGTGTAAATTGAATTATCTGCAATATTTAAAAACTCAATTATTTTGGGTTTTGGATACTGTTCAAATATACTTTTTCCAGACATCTGCTCTTCAATAACTTTGCTTGGCGCCTATGTATCGGTGAGATCAAGATAATAAAATTAGTAGGTACCTTCTTAATAGATTTAAGCAAAGTCTGACTGCCTCCAATCATACTTGTACTCTTCATTTTAAAATTTAAAAATAAAATTTATAATATTTAATTTAAATTTTCGTCAATGTTCTTCAATTCTCCAATCGTTTGTTGGGGTTTTGGGGTTTTGGGGTTTTGGGG
>JAJLLT010013432.1:0-15061 GCA_027382605.1 Euplotes woodruffi | reverse complement strand
CCCCAAAACCCCAAAACCCCAAAACCCCATATGTAATAAATAATATTGAATTTAACAATTTTACAACTTAATTTTTGTTGAATTATGTGTTAAAGTTACAAACTGTTCTTTGACTGGTTAGACATGCTTTTACTCTGCGATTCGTCTTCAATTATCGCACCGTCTTCGGTTTTTTGGTTTGAGCCTTTTGGATTCCGAGTACCTTTATTTTTAGTAGATTTTAGATCGTTTTCTTCTATTAAAAAAGTTATAAGTAACTAAAGCATGTACTTTTACCTTTGTTTTCTTCAAGGTCATCCTTGCGTTCAAAATCATCATCTTGATCTGATTCTTTGTTAGATTCTTGGTTTGACTCTTGCTTTAATTCTTCAATTTTCTAAATAAAATGAGTTAAATTTTAAAAGCATAAATTAAGTTAATTTTATTTATGTTAAACCAAAGCCAGTCCTTACTTGAGAATGATGTTCCTTTACAGGTGATAACTTTTTATCCGGCTCTATAGCAGAATTAATATTTATTATGCTAAATTAAATCCTACCGTGGGGAGTTTGCTTCATGCTGTGATGTTCTTGCTTTTGGAGGACAGCTTTGATTTCTTCAAGCAGCTGGCCGTCCTTTGACACATCCTCCTCTTGAATCACATTCTGAGCGTTTGGATCTTTCTATAAAAATTTACAAATGCGACTTACATCAATTAACTTCTCGACTGTCTTGTTAACATCATTATTTGTAATTGCTGAGATATCGAGAGCGAGTTGGTTGGGCACAGACAAGTCTGCCTTTCTGTCTTTAAACTGCTTGGGAGCTGCAGACGAATGTTCGGAGATTGATTCAGAGAGATTTAAAATATCCCCATTTAGAATATTCGCCCAAACGTCATTAAATCCCTCCATATCTTCGTTATTTGCTTCAGTCAAGATGAACCTAACCGAGTAGTCTGAAAGGAAGCTACGTGAAATGCTGGCGTCGTCGAGAGCTTGCAAGTCGACAAAAATTCTGAATGAATTAAGGATCTTAGTACTTCCACCTATCGATATTACACTCAAATTTACCTTTGGTCGTTTCGTCTCGGAGTTTGTCGAGGAGTTTACACATTTTGGGCCAGAATCTTGGAAACTCAGGAGTTGAGATCAATACCCACGATCCGTTCTGCGCTCACTTCTCAATGATCGACAGTGCAGATTTGACTCCTGGAGACTCCTTGTCCCCTTCATTGTCGGAGACTTTGTATTTCATTGAGAATCCCTTTGGCGGTTTGCAGTCAAGGACCGCAGGAATTGACTGCTTGTCATTAGTTGACTTAGAATTCTGCGCAACATCAGCCTTCTTTACATTTGAATAAATTGCCATATTTGTATTGAAGTCTGGGTCTGAAAGCACTGGGTTTCTCGAATCTGAACGGACCACTTCGAGAGAGACATCGTAGTATGACGCAATTGAACAAATAGTATTCACGATGTTGATCGACTCGTGTGTCTTTATCGCTACTGGGTATGACCAAGATGCTGTTTTGATAAATGAATGAAGCTTGATTAGCTCTTCGTTGAATTCAAACACAGCTAATAGCTCTTGATAAACTATTTGACATATCATCGATCTGAATTCGTGATCTGGACAGAGGAAACTGACGTTTATTGACTCCATTAGTTTTGGTTTATCATTCCGATCTATATGTTTATTGACTTGAGAATGGCTTACCTGAAGCAAAATGCTTGTTTACTTTATCAATAATTGCTTTATAAGTAAAGTTTCCTTCTCCCAAATCGTCAAACAGCTTTCTTCTCTTCGGATACAGCCTCAGTAAGCTTCTCTTAAGTCTTATAAAAGCACTTTTATCGATTGTGTCTGAAATTCTGATAAAGTTCGTTTCTGGTTTCCTCCAGTCTTTAAAATTATGGAACTTTAGGAAGTTCTTGAAAAAGAATTCGAACTCATCTTTTGTAACAGATTCATTTTCGATTCCGATTTCAAGTGCAAATATCAAATTGAGCATAGGAATGTTGTCTTGCAAGTATCCAGCTCACACAACGGAATACACGTTCGGGAGAACTCACTATAGCATATTATTACGCACTTCTAACCTTCAGCAAGTTTTCTTCGTCGTAGTCAGCCTTTGCTGAGTTGCCGTCGTAATCGTCAGATTCTTGGGCTTCCTTCCTTGCCTTTTGCCTTCGTTTACTAAAAGTATTAATAACCTTTGTTTACTTGGACGCAGCATCGCGGACGATTTTTGATATCGCAGAGTCGATGATGTTCCTGTACATCTTCCAAGTGTAAACAGGCTCGTCGGTCAGAGCACAAAGATGAAGCATTGCTTCGTAAAGTCGAGTCAGGTACTTTGATAACTTTGTCAGGATCGAATTGCTGTTTATAAACCCGTTCAACTCGCTTGAAGCTTCTTCAAGCCTGTCCTTTGTTAAGTTGATATTTCTAATATTAGTCTGGAGCTGAGAGTAAGCCTTTCCATCGTGTAAGTGTCTCTATAGCGATTAGAGTAAGCATTTACCTTTTCAGTTAAACAGAATACACTTTCAAAGCTCCATTGAAGGCTGTCAAGCTCATCTTTTAGCTTTGGAACAACGAGGCGCTTAAGACGCATCATTTCGGAGTAAATATCAGGCTGGAAGTACTTCATTAGTATCTCTTTAACTGCAATCCAGTCTTGCTTATCTCCACTGATCATAGGACAGCAAACAACAGAGGACCTCGCTTCGTACTCTTTACTGAAGTTAAATCTGAGGTTGTTGCTAAAGACATTTATCTGGAACAAAGAGACTTGGTTTTGACAGCAGATCTTCTTATTATCTCACCACCGGAAAGCACCTAAACATTAAAGAGCGGTATTTTACCTTTCTTTTCGATTCCTTTGCAATCGTCAACTGAGAATCAGCAAAGCCTTTGAAGAATTGGATCCCAAGTGCTTTTAACAGCATTATTTTCTTGTGATGTTGGGTTCAAGTCGTATAGACAAATTATATCCTCGCCAAAAGAATTTTCATCTTCTTCTTGATCTGCCTTTTGGTCGTTCTCATCTGGGTCTTGAGAATTCGAGCTTTTAATTGGCTCGTTTGTATTCGTAGTTGGATTCATAAGTGATAACTTGTGTCCTGCAAATATTACTCTTGAATTTGGAGTCAGGATTTTTGACACGAAATCTGCTAGAATTCCAGCTGGATCGAATCAAACTGGTGTGCTTGGACTAAACAACAAACTAAACACACTTTCATATAAAACAGGCAACGATGTTTCAGGTCCGATGGAGTTCGACATCTGTGCCGAACAATTTTCTTCATTGATATAAGGAGAGCTGAAGTTTGATTGCTTTCTGCTACAAATCTCCTCACAAATTTCTTTAAATAACTGACAGTGAACTTCAGGGTCTTCAGATTGCCATTCAGGAGAGCATTTTATACTAAATGTTTCGAGGGTGTCTCTGAGGCTTCTTCTGAAAGCAATTCGAGACTTCGAGCAGAATACTCCAAGATACACAACAGATCAAGCGAGCATAATTCAGTCTCCAAGTATATTCTTTATTCTTTCTTGAGTGTTGATGAGCTTCGCTCTCGTCTGTTCAGCAATCTCAGTTGTTGAGTTGATAACTTGAGCAGACCTGACATGTGAAATTTCAACATCAGAAATGCTCGTTTCCAAATTTGATATTTTCGATTTGGCCTGCACGTACTTAGTCTTCAACACATCGTATTCTGATTCCATTTCTTGTTTTCTTTTCTCAGTAAAATTAACTGCTAGCTCGAGGTCGTGGCGGAGAGTTTTCAAGTTAGCGATTCTTTGGTAAGTACTTTCCATCGAGTTCCTCATATTAATCTTGCGGTATACTTCAACTAAGTATTTTCAGATGTTTTTGAGCAACGGCTTGCTCGAAAAGTCATTTGGAGAGAACTTTGTGATGAACTTTTTTAGCTCTCCGAATACCTCTTCCTTAAAATCAGTGTTTTTCTTATTCAATAGTACTTTGCCAAGATGTTCATTGCTTGAAAACATGATTTCGATTTCTTCACGAGACCTGAACCCTCTCTGGCTTGAAGTAACTATTTTGCCAAGAGTGTAGATCAGTTGTTCATTTTCTGACGAATACTTCGAATTTCGGGTTCTATTGGGATTACAAGCAGCACTTACATATAGGCAAATTCCTCATCACTGGCCTGGATGATGACATTCACGATTTTCTTGATTTTCAGATCTCTCTGAGCCGATACATTTGCAAGCTCTCTTTCAAGGTTCTTAAGCTCAACTGAGTGCTGGCCGATCTCCTTAATCCTGCGAGATATCGTGCCGGTCTTATCCTGGATCTCGGCCTCGAGCTTATCAATTGTGTCCTTGATCGACAGCATCTCCACTGTGATTTCGTAATTTTTAGAATGAAGGTCTTTCTTTTTGACAACTGTTGAGGAGTAGAACTCAACCAAGTCATTTGTTTTAGTCACCAACGAGTCGTAGTAGTTTCTCCGGATCATTAATGATGTCGAGAGGAAATCGTGCAAAAACTTAATCATTTCATGGAAAATAATATACTTCGAATTGAAGTTCGGCGTTATCGGAATGTTATAGTCAATGCTTCGTTTAAACTTCAACGCCATTATATCAGAATGGCCTTCAAGTGCAAGTTCATCTGGATGCGGGGCTTCCTTTTTGAAGTCTTTATCAGAGTCTCCGTCATCACTACTGTGAGAGGTGTCCTTAGAATCGCCTTCATAAAGATCAAGAATACTGTTGTGGATTTTGCCCTTGATCTCGGCCATTCTTTTGGCGAGTACTCTCGTTCGTCTCTCACCATCTGGTTCCATATCTTGATATGACTCGAGTGCATTTCTTGCAGAATTATTGAAGAGCTGCATTTTTGAGAAGTATTCATAAGAGATCTTAAATTGATTTGACTCAACCTTCGCTGCTTTTGAAGTATCAAGCTGAGTACGATAAAGCGTTGAATCAACATCTTCGTTAATCGTGTCTTCGAGGAACACACAGCTCATATAGGATTCAAGCACTCTCCATTTCTGCATATTTAAAAACTCGTGGTGGTTGTTGAGTCAAATTACAATGTGGAACTTTGCTGATAGCTTTCCAATCGCTATTGTGTAAAGTTC
The DNA here is from genome assembly GCA_027382605.1 of Euplotes woodruffi. Lineage (NCBI taxonomy): Eukaryota > Ciliophora > Spirotrichea > Euplotida > Euplotidae > Euplotes > Euplotes woodruffi. The sequence goes on along the minus strand of JAJLLT010013432.1, from coordinate 9,956 downwards.
TGAATCAGTCAGGTATTTTAGCTTGTTATAGTTTTCAATGCTGTTTGACGGCTTCTTTGCTTGATTTCCATCTATATCGTTATATTGATGATTAAAAATACCTTGTTCTGCATAGAGTTCCCTCTGAGCTTCAATTAGTTGACTTCACAGCTGTTGGTCAAAGACTTCAATTCAATCATGATCGAATAAAGTCATGTAAACAGACAAATAGTCAAGATAAATTGGATCGTCTAAGTGGTTTGAGTCGTATAAAAATACGACATCTCTGTCATGTCTTACTGCCATTAGCAACGCAGATTTGAAAGAGCTTCTAAATTTCACAATGTCGTGCATTATGCGGACTTCTGGCTCGAATAAAATCGTTGAAGGGTATACAAGTCATGCTAGTTGTACTAGTTCTCTCGCTGAGCATCGTGGGGGTCCAATTAATCAGACATGACTGTTTCTGACGACAAATAGCCTCGCAACTTTATAAACAAGTCTCACAAATCCTGGTGATTCTAAGTACGCTCTTAAATAATTAGTCGATTTTTCAGAATCAAGCTTAAGTTTAGTAATCAGTTGGGTGATTATTCCTTTAAAGTCCTCCGCTGTTTGCTTCACATAAACAAACTTAGCATTTGGCTTAAGGAGTTCATGGAAATTTCCATATGCAATAGTCTTTTCCTTTTCAGGAGTAACACTTTGAATCAAAAAGTTATGTTTACATACTTCTTGGATCTTAGTTAAAAATTCGTTTCTTGCGATTGGAGACATCATCGTATCTCCAAACGTTCAAGATAGTTCAAATGCAAGTAGCTGAGCTATGATTTCTTCTTCTTTTTCATTTCCTTCTATTACAAATAAGCCACCCAAAACTTACGTCTTTCTTCATCAAGCATAAGTGTAAAAACACTGAAGTTTGAGAGCAGTCTAACAAAATGATGGAGACTGAAGCTTTTGAGCTTTAAAGACTCTGAGAACTTCTCATTTTTGGATATCTTCTCTTTAATCGACATCAGGCTGTTCGTGATGAGAATATAAAACCTATAGATTAGCAAATACAAAGTTACTTGTTGACTAGTTTCGATGTGCTCCAGCTTTTATTCGTAAGCCATTCTTGTACAAACATCCTGAACCGGTCATTATCGAGCTCGTCGAAGTAAATTGTATTGATGTAGTAAGTGAACCGATCAGAGTTGTTCTTATCTTTCAGCATCCTCGGGTTCCTTGAGCATAAGACTCTCAGATTCTGAATATTGATAAAGTGGCCGCTTTCAATATCATAGTAGCCCCCGTAGTTTTCCCACATTCTTAAAAACTCTGAAATATTTGAAGTCAAGTGGTCTTCTAAATGCAGATCGTCAATGATAAACAGTGGCTTCATTGAGTCGAGAGGAGTCATGATAAACCTGTTTTCGCTTGTTTTGAAGAATCTTTCATACACCTTCCTACATTTATCGATGCTTGTGGTAACAGCAAGCGGAATCCAGATTGACCTGCACTTTTGCTTTTGCTTCTTGCTGATGCTTGAAAGAACTGTCGTCTTGTGTGTTGCGTCTTTGCCCTCAAACATTATATGAAATGACTTGTTTTCAAGTAAAGTGTCGAACATCAACATTCCTTGCGCGATTTCCTGTGAAGACACGATGATGTGCTGGCTTTGAGGATCAAGGTGAGATCTTGCAACCTGCTTGTCACTGATCCTCGATCCGATTCTTTCAGAGATTAGGTCCCAGTGGAGTCGCTCGATATCGAAGTACATATCGAATAAAGTGACTTTTGCATTTCTTCCAGACACGCTACTTGATCCGAGGTTTCCAGTTAGCTTTAAATCGAACTTACGACGGTATTGGAAGAATAAATCTTCAAACAGTCGTCTTAAATCATAATTGAGGATTGCTCCAAATGTCCAGACAACAGCCATGAGGCAAAGGTTTGATACGATCATTGATGCTTTTGCCTTGATTGGAAGGAAAATAGGGTCGTCTTTGACTCTTAGGTCTCTTTCAACTCACATCATGCTACTTATCAACCCATCGAGGAACTTAAAGAACCGAATCACAAGTGACTTCATTTGCCAAAATGAATTCGACTTAATTCTGGCAGTCGAATCGAGCTTTTTAATAAATGGAATGACAAACTCGTTGAAGGTTTCATCAAAAGATTCTAAGTGTTGAATCTGAGACACAGTTTCGTTTTTGATAAAACTCTTTAATTGTGCTTTCCCCTTTTCAAACAATTGCTCCCACGTGATTGAAGACTCTTCAGTTGGAATCACAGTTACGTTGTTTAAAAAGCTTGGAGAGACATCTTTAATAGAGTCGGCTTCAAACATCATCATTAGGTCTTTTGGAAGCAATCAAGTTGCTCAGTTAGGGAATCTCATCGTAATCATACTATTTATTTCATGAGTATCAAGACTATTCTCTCATTCCTTGTTGAATATCTTATTCAGAGCATTAGCTTCTTTGAAGTAATGAATCAAGCAGTCTGCCCAAACTGGATCAATTGAGTGAGACTCAAACATTAGCGTTTTTAGTAGTTTTGGGGCATCTTCAGCTTCATTTTTAGGAGAATCATCCTCATCACTTGAATTTTGCAGTGGTCTTTCTGACTCTTTGTCTTCCTCCTGATCTTCTGCATCGTCATTTCTTAGTAAGCTTTCAAAGCCTTCAAGTGCTATTTTTAAGACACTTGAGGTGATGCTTGATATCCTCATTTTTGTCTCTTTGTTTTGCATCAGCTCTGGATTATTGATTCCGGTGTCAGCACTTCCGTAGAGCTGATCGATTGGGTAAATGTCTGGGTTTAGTACAGACGTTCTAATTTCAATCTTTGGCTGCTGCAGTTGCATCAAAATTCCGAGATATTTAACAACAGTTGTTTTTCCTGAACATCTTGGACCTACAACCACGCATCCTTTGGAAAACTTTAATGCTTCATAGATCGAATAAACTTTATTTGCAATGACTAAGTTTTGTCACCCGTAATCTTGCTTCATTTTATCGGAAATTAGTTTGATAAACTTCAACTTTTCCTTATCAATTCCTGACTGTTTAGGGTTGAATGTTTCTTCCTGTTTATTTTCAGTCGTTTCTGGAACTTTAAATGAAAGGTCTGAATAATCATCAATTTTTCCAGTTTTCCAGTCTTTGCACTGATGCCTTGCTTCTTCCATTATATAATCAAATTTCTCATCTGGGTCTGCGTTACCATTTTCGAATCATTTAACAAAAGAAGACCTGATTTTTGATTTTCAAAATAGATCACAAGCCTCAACGACTGAAAATTCTTCAATTAAGCATCTTCTCTTTTCTTGTTTTTCCTTCAACTCTTGATCGAACAACTCGAATTTATTTTCGACCGGAGTATTCGAAGGAGTTGCCTGTCGATTTATTTCAGTACTGGCCTTCACCGGTTCTCGATGGCTATTGTACTCTGCATCTCCTTTTAAATAGTTATCAGCAAGAGTACGAGCAAGCCTTGCGATCATCCACCCGTCAGTCTGGGTTAAGTGCACTCCTGCTTCAGAGAATTGCTCTGACTCGGACCCTCCGAGCTTTTCAACGACTTTAAAATAGTAAATCACCATCTTCGCGTAGTACTTTGCCTCATCTCGGAAGCCTTCTCAGCTAAAGATTACATCAAATGCCATTGCGTGGTCTGGCTTTACAAGTGCCAGGATTCTGAATCCACTTTGAGCAGCAGAACAGTACTTTCTTCATAATCTTTGGTGCTCTGTAGGAAACTCATGACGGAATGAACCAAAAATAGCGAACGATACTGTTTTTGAATACAGCCCTCTATGATATGGAATCTCCTGTTCTTTTGCTTGTGCTTTGGTTGGAGTCATCTCTTGATAGTCTTTTTCACTGTGAAGGCTTAGCTCAGCCTGAGAACTCTCAAAGTTCTTTTCGTCGTCACTATTCGATCTTTGATCTGATGATTGGTCTGATTCGTTTGCGAGTTCAGATATAATGAACTGTTGCTGCACCATCTGCAGTTCTTTAACAAATGACCTGAATTCTGAATATCATAACTGATCAAGGTTTTTGTAGTGGATCCAAGTGTTCGTTAGTGCTGCTCCATTTAAGTATTGAATAATTGAAGAGCTCACTAAATCAGTAATCTGAATTCATCTTAAAGGAACTGTTCAAATGCTTGCAAAGTCTTCGAAAACACTGTTTGCATGAAAATGACCTGGAGTACATTGAAAAATAGCTCCTGATTTTTCTCTTAATGCTGCACTTAAAAATACGAAGTATCTGTTTGTTAGTGGAGTAATTATGAGTCTAGCTTGTGAGCCGAGGTATTCGTTTCCTTGATAAGTAGACCATCCTCCACATTCAACTTTTCATCCTGGTTCTGTTGCATTCCATGTGAGTCTCATTTGTTTTTGCCAGTCATAGCTTTCGTAGTCGTTAACCCCGTTGACTTTAAGTTCCATCACAACGTCTCTCATGTACGTTAGGAATCACACAATTGTCTTCATGACTTTTATATGATTTCTTGAAAGCTTGAAGCTACAGTTATTCAGCTGAGCAAGGAGGCTTTTATAAACTTGATTGATCCAAAACTGCAGCCTCAAGTAAAGTCCTCTAAAGCTCTTTTCCTGCAGTGCCTTCATCGTCTCATCGATGAATGCCTGAAGTTTCAACTTTTGATAGTCAAAACCAGATTCTTTGATAACATTGATATCGTAGTCGACTCCAAACATATTTTTAAGATACTGCAGCTTTTCATTTTCAAGTTTTCTTTCTAACTCTCGCAATTTAGCTTCTTCCTGCTGTTTGAGCAAAGCAAGTCTTCCCCCTGCAGGCAAAGCCTTTTCTACTTTCGCTGGTTCCTTTTTGGTTTCATCTAAATATGTTATGCAAAATATCGTACTTTGAGAGGTATTAGTTGGTTTGGGTGACTTCTCCCCGCTTGCTCCTTCAGCAGCTGACCTATCCTTTTGATCTTCTGTTGCTTCATCTGCAGGTTTTTCCTCTGTAACAGTGGCATTTTGGTCTGGTCCTTGAGAAGTTGTGTTTTGAGCCTCTTCCTGCCTGGACTTCTGAGACTTTTCAGTTTCTTTCTTGCTTATATCGGTTTGCTTTGCAATAAGATTTGCTTCGACTGTGCTTGACTGAGCGAGTAGTCCCATTGTATCAGATGATGCGTACTGGACAACCGAGCGCCCTTCTGAGTTTACAGGAGGCTTCATTTCGTGCAGCATTTCATTAATCTCATGTGTCAAGATTAGATGAATAGTCGAAAGAATCGTTTGCTGAGGATAGTCAATAATCCATTCATCTAGCGGCTGTTTTGGAAACGAGCTCACTGCGTATCCAATCAACTTACTAATTGTCTCTTGTGAGCAGTATTCGACCTTGAGCAGCCATACTTCAGGGGAATTGGTGTACACGACCGAACGTTCGAATAAAAGGAGCTCAGAGCTGCTTGAGATCATACCTGAAATAATTTCAGGAAGTTCAGATCCGCTTTCTGGTTCCCTAACTTTGATATTTCCAAGTTTATTGCAGTTTCCATCTCACTCGTCCTCTCATCATCATTCTTGCTCGGAAGTGCTGATGAGCAAAGACGATGCTCCAGGGAACAGTTGGTGAATAAACCTGTTGATGTCTTGTTTTGCTCCTGTTTTAGTCAAAAACTCCAGGAAATCCGAGTCTGAAAGAAAGAAAAACCTAGGATATCTCAGTCTTCTCGACTCAAGGTAATTGTCGACAGCCTTCTTGACTCTTGAAAAGTAGTTGATGAGATGGTTGAAAACTTCAGCTCTATTGTTGACCACTAAATTATAGAATGCCTTCGGATTTAAATATGCTGAAAAGTAAATTCGCTTGTTTAAGTCTTGCAGCTCCAAAAACTGCTTATAATCTTGAGGCAGCGCATCTTGGATCTCCGAGCTTGCGAAGATTGGGTCGAGGTAAATCCAATTATTCTGTGCCTCCATCCATTTGTCTAAGTTTTCTCGCATGATGATAAGATTTCTGATCCATTCCTCGATTTTTTCTTTAACGTGGGATGCGTTTTTGCTTCGGTGGACTGACTCCAGTGTCGAGAGGTGGTCTTCAATCATATCGAATACTAAATCTGAATCTGAAAGAATAAAGTTGACTGATCCAGGGATATAAGGAACGACTTTAAGCTTCATATGGTCCCAGTCTCGCTCAATCCTCGAGATAATGTTTTCGTATTTCATTTCGAGATCTGCTTGCTCGATGACTTTGTTAACTTCATCCATGTAGTTTTGAATATGCACTTCTCTGAGATTAATAATCGTAAACTTTTGCGATGTCTTTAAGTGAGGAGCCTTGATGATTGTGAATATCTGGGTCCAGTGTCTTTGCTTTAATGACTTCTTCTTTCAGTTTTTCAAGAAGTTTATTAAAGTGCTTGTTTCTTTTGTTTGGTTCAGTATCACCTGTGCTATAACTTTACTTTTCTCTTTCAAAAGAGGATACTTCGATGTTTTCTCTTCGAAGTATCTGGTGGTTTTCTTTACTGATCTGATTACTTTTTCAATATCGAGTTGTAAAAATGGAGTAGTGTTGCACATTTCTCTTCTCTTTCTCCAGTAAAGAATCATCTTCCATAAGTTAATAGTTTGAATGTGCAGTTCATGGAGTTTATCGAAATTCTTCGAAGAATCTAACTCAACTTTTCGATCGAAAAACTCTTTGTACAATATAACTTTTGATTTGATTTCCTGGATCGCCTTCGATCGCTTAAAGAGCTCTTCTAAAGTCTGGTGGCATTCGTCGATTCTTGCTTTGTCTTGAAGATACGTCTCGATATATTTCTTCTGGAACGCTCTAATTTTCTTAGATAAAGTATCGGAAGATGTGTGAATGATTGTCTCAATCGACACTTGCTTTGCTTTTAGTGCTTCTTCAGCTTCTGCGAGTTTCGAAGGCAACTTTTCATACAGTTCTTTAACGGTTTGGATGTCTTCCTGAAGAGCTGTACTGATCTTGAGCTCCATGTTGTATCCAGAATCATTGAGCCTTGAGTTTCCTCCTTTTCAAAGTTCGTTTAAATTGTCGATGGACTGGAATTTCTGAGTGAATTCTGGCATTTTAAATGTGATGTACTTTCACATATTAATTTGCTCAAGATAAATATTAATAGAGGAAGGAGCTTGCTCTAAAGTTTCAACGACCTTATATAAATCATCTTTGAGCGCTCTTGTGTCCTTCTCCATAGTACTTGCGACGTTATATCGAATTGAGTCGATGACCATCTTTGGGAGTTCGCTAAGAAAGTTTTTGAATCCAAGTGTTTCGATCAGTATGGTTCCTCTTTTTGTTGAGTGATTGGGGATTCTACTAATTACACCATTGAACCTGTTCATTCTCACCCAAGTTTCTTTATAAAATGTGGTTTCCGGACTCACATTTTTGATTTTTCTTTTCCACTCCTCAGCGAAGTCGTAAATTTCTTGAGTTTCGTTAAAATTAAATACGAACTCTCTGCTTTGAGAAATGTCGTTCTGGACGACAAAGTAAATCTTGGACGCAAAGTCTTTTAGCGAGTCAGCTGAAGGAGCAGCTTCCTTCTTCGCTTTTGCACTTGACTCTGACCTGGATTTGCTCGTTTCAGAGGGAGTTACTGCTGCAGGCTTTCTTTCAATACTATGATATGTAATCTCGTATCACGCGTAAATATTTGCGATTACTTGACCAGGAATGATTCTTTTGTTTTCTCTATTCCAGTTTGCATCTGGAAAGTGCAGCTCAGACATGTTCTCGTAAAACTCAAATACTGAAGGATTGTGGATTGCTCTTTCAACAGAGTTCAGCAGTCGGATAAAACTTGCGTAGTGTTCTTCAAATGTCGGAGTTACATCGACCTTTCCATCTTGGTTAAATCACACTGAAAGTTCGAACTGAGGTGAAATTGACGAATCAAGGAAGATCTCAGTAAAATCTCGTTTATTTGTGAACAAAACTTGAGCTAAATTCTGCGAAAGATACGTTGTGACGAACCCAATAAGTTTCGAATACATCTTATGTCGAAGCTGGGATATCTTAAGCTTTTCACTTTCAGCTTTTTGCTGCTTCTTCGCCTGTGTGAACACGATATGTTCATCGTATTTGCTTTTCTTGAGGATACTGAGTTCTTGCCACTTTCTCCTATCATCTTCAAGTTGAGTATCGCTATTTTTGAATCGTCGTCTTTAACTGAGTGAGATAGTTCGTAATCTTCTGCAGTATTCTCTGGAGGTCAGCAAGTGCTTTAATAATATCGACTTTTTCTCATTTTTCAAGCAGTGACTGTTGCTTTCTCGCAAAGACAGCATTGCGCTTGATTTCTAAAAATTTTAGGTCCTTGATTTCATTAAGCGCGATCACGATGAGTCCAAATGCCTCTGAAAACTGTGGCTTGGAAAGAACTAAGTTTTTGCATAGATTCGTCCGCGTCCTTAAGTACCTGTTGTACCTCGCTGAGTACTTCCACTGCTTGAAGGTCTTAAGCATTTGAAATTTGGTAAAAAGCGGGAGATTCTGAAAGATCTGAACATTGATACCGTTCAGAATAAAGTTATCATGAGAGATGTACTCAGAAGGCTGTCCTCGACCTTTTCCGACAGTAATGAATCCTTGCTTCGAAAAGACAACTGTTCCTTCGTGGTTCATTGGTGGATTGTTCTCTTCAACATATATCTTTGTATCGTAGTCTGGTTCTTCTTTGCCGACTTTTCTGATAGGAATAAATATCCTTCCGCCTGTTAATTAGAGAACAAATGTCTTACTTGTATTCGCGAGGTTCATTAAATCTCAGAGGTTTTGTGTGGTCTTGTTGTCATACTTCATCGAGATGTCTGAAGCTAAACGGTCATCACACTGTGCTCACCTTTTGAATCATTGCGTTGGTCTTTCAGTCCTGGCTTGTCTTCTTGCTGATTGTTTATGGGTTCTAGCGATATCCCGAGGTTCTTTGAGGAGCTCTCCATCATTCGGTCTGACTTTGAATCGTCTCCAAATTTAAACGAGTTACCTAAGGATTCAGCAGCAAATCTTACCGCTTCTCGATGAGTACTGGTTTCTCTTAATCTTGTCAGCCTTTTCGGAGTCTTTTATATTTGCAGTCATGATTAAGGGACCCACGTCAGACTTCTTTTGCATGTCAGTCGGAGTCACTCCTATATGTTTAGTTGTTCACTGATTGAAGAAAGCAAAGTCTACCTGCTCTTGCTTGGTTTGTCACGTTTACATTTGTCGAGTAATTTGGACCCAGATATGGAAGGTTTGTCCCGTAATCATTACCTTCTTCATCCTGGTTTTGTAAAGCAGACCCAAGGATGATCGATTTGACTCCAAGAGTTGTTGGAGGTAAAGTTGTACTCAGCTTTTTCCTTTTATCAACACTTTTGATAACTTTCTTCATCCAATAGGCTATGCTGATTAATAAAATTAATTTACCGATTGGGTGCTGGTTATTTGCACCTCTGTGAATCCTTGAAGAGTATTTTGAGTATTTCGTAGATGTACTGTGTTGATCTATTCTCGGTTGCTAGATAGAAATTAATCATATTTTGCATACAGTTCTGTCATCTGAACTCATTCGATTATTTAAATGTCTTTCTCCTGATGACCTCATATTAATTGCAGGTAGTTGGACCTATGAATAATATTTATAACAGTAATATATCGTATAAAAGTTAAGAAAATGACTTACTCCGGAGCTTCCAACTCTATCTTTGTCTTCAGATTTATTTTCTACATAAAAATTCAAACTCAGTTAAAAATAAAAATCATTTAGCTTTTTAAAAACTCAAAAGCATTCTCAAGATTTTATATATTTATTTAAAGCAAAATAATATTAATCTCTGACCCGTTTAAGCCATTATACTTGGTGAAAAGTAATTAAAAATTTTACCTTCCATTATTGCCAATTCAAATTTAAATTAATATAATAATCCAATTTAATTTTTATTTTCGGGGTTTTGGGGTTTTGGGGTTTTGGGG